>JABUQX010041274.1:2500-40020 GCA_015478945.1 Trachelipus rathkii | reverse complement strand
AAAAGGAGTTTTTTTTTCTTCTTCATACCCTGGGCAACGGAAAATGGTTAATAAAAGGGAACCCACAATTTCATTTTCTTTTCACGATCCATATTCAAATTTTTTGCAAAACATTTAAAACAACCACCGCAACACCAGCACTCAGTCTTTATAATTCTAGATCCCTCTACGCACCATCTCCGAGACTATCAATTATTAGGAAATGTTCTGTGATTATCAGGAGCAATAGGATGATTTTGGCATCCAAAATTAGAACAAAAGAATTACAAAAAATATAACTAAGGTTATTAAAAATAAAATTATAAACATTAAATTAATTAACTCGGATTCCTCTCTCTCTCTCCTCTCTCTCTCTCCTCTGCTTTCTATATTATATAATAATGATATATAATAATATATTATATACTATATATATATATTATATATAATATATATATTTATAATATATATTATTATATATATATACTTTATAATATATATATAATAGATATATTTAATAATATATCATAAGATAAGTAATGAATTCTCATCTCTAAACACTCCAGCAGGAGCGGCCTTTTCCGCCCTCCCTGTCGAGTTGTCCAGATCTCTTCCTTGGCCCAAACTACTTAACCCTTAGAGGCACTCTAGAAACTATTTCTCGGCCTGCCCCGCATGGTTTGGACGGGCCAGTCCTCGAGCTGAACACTCTGCAGGATAGGGTTTTCGCCCTATTCAGTTTAGAACGCTCTTGCCTATCTTAGGTCTCATAAAACTCGTTCTTCCCAGAGCACTTCCAGACAAGTATCTGATTCTACGGCCATAACGATTCCAAGCGATGTCCAGAGTAATATAAAAGGCAAAGGAAAAGGATCCGACAGTGTGGCCTGCCCTGTTCGACCACCTCATGACCACAATGCGATAAGAAATCTTTACCATGCAATCCTGACTGCGGCCAGACACGTTAATATCCAACTTCCATTATCGGCATAAATCACTAGAAGTCGCTCCATATAATTTGTAGAATCCCAAATCATAGACTAAAACAGTTTATTCTAATAATTTAAAAGAATTATTTCTAAAATTTCTTGCTTCACACACTATTTTGTGGAAAATCATTATTATTTAAAAAGATTAAAGTGGATTGAAAAAATTTGTTGCTCCTCTAAGTTTTTAAATATTAATTTTTGACCTTTAAATTATTTTCTAGATTTCTTTAATTTCGAAATGTTCCATTCAATAAGTATTTTAAATATATTCTTAATTTTTATAAATTTCTCCGCTACTTAGACAATATTCGGTACTCAATTCATGCGTCATATAAAAATATGCTTTGCTTAGAGGTTAAAATTATTTTGACGGCTATTCTTAGTAGCTCTTCTGAAGTTTTCCGTCCTCTTCAATCTGTTTCAATGCCCTTCCTTGCTCTTCTAGTTCTTACTTAATATTATTTGTAATTCATGCCATATTATATATAATTATATATAACTTACTATATCTTATATTATATATATTTTTGATATATATATATAATATATTATATTATATTTATATATATAATTATTATATATATATATATATATATTACTATATATATATAGTATATATATATATATATAGATATATAATATAATATATAATAGTAATTTTTATAATATATAAGTTTTTTTATTTAATTTAAAAAAATTAGTTTTTTTTATTTTGTTTCAGATATTTAATTTAGGTGGCAATCAGCAACGGCACTCACTTATGAGTACATGTTGCCAAATTGTCAGAGAGCAGTTTTTTATGAATTTTAAGCAAGGAGGCCTTTTGGAAATCCTCAACGGCGACAAAATCAGGGAATACGGGTTTCTTTTAACGTTTGCGCATGACAACCGTGTTTTTCTAGTAGGCACAAATCGAAAGGCCTCCAGTAATGATTCATTGATGGAAATAATGTTTCGGAAGGAAAAATAAATTATTTTATGTAATTGAGTCCCTTGTATAACATTTTTAACATTATTTTCAATAACATTGCTAGTTAATTTTTGAATTTTTTTATTTAAATTATTGCATTTTATATTTTACTTTTTATTTGTTTTAGAGGAGGGCCGGCCTCCTGTGCTTCCTCTGTTAAACCGCTTTATAGACTATATATATTATATAATATTTATCTTAAACATATATATATATTAATTATAGATAATATATATTAATATATATCTTTATATATATACATATATATTTGATATTATATATATACTGAATATAATATATCATACTATATAATATATATATATATATTATATTATATATTTATAAAATATATATATATAATTATTATATATTATATATATAGGCTAATAACTATATATATATATATAATTATTATTATATATATATATATTATATACTATATATATACTATATATATATATTTATTATATATTATATATAATATTATATATATTATTATATAATACTGATATATATATATATATATATATATATATTACTATTGATGTGCTGAACACTCGGTATTCCCTTTCGAAGTATTCGGGGGGTATTGAACATTTTTTTTGTATTTGTATACGGTAAAGTATTCGTGTTCGGTAAAAAAAAAAGGGCCGAATATTCCGGTCCGAATACTTTGATGCAAAATAAATGCGAATATTTTTGAATTCTAATTAGAATTTTTTATTCTAAATACTAAAGTCATAGATTAATAATATTTCAAATGCTAAGCTTTTCATTTAAGGAGTTTTCGTTTCTGTCATTTGTTCTTCACACGGTAAGAAATGCTTGCACAGTTTTAGCACAAATTTCGTGTAAAATCGAACATGACGGCTTAGTCGGTTTACTTATATTAACAAACAATTGGAATCAGCTGTTCTGATTGAGCACGGCGATTTGGAATAAACAAAAACAAAAACAAAAACAAAAACAAAAATAGTTTATATTACAAATAACAACTATTACAACTATTATGATGGAGTTCAACGATTTTGAAGAAATTAGATTTAAAGCTGATTTTGTTGAATCATCAATTCAAACGGGATTTTCACGTAGTGAAAACAATTCACTTTTGATTTATTAGAATTATCAAACAGAAAAAAATATGAATATCACACAAATATTTGGCACAATCTTATAATTTTTAGTCAAGACTCCCATGGTATAAAAAAAAAAAAAATTATTTCTTACATGCTTTCTTCCGACATTTGTTTTGTTTAAATATTGTGCAAGCACGTCCTAAATTCGGTAAGCACAGGGGAAATAAGCAACCAACGGATTGAGGAAATCCTAAGTTGATAAGCATTTTTACGATTTTGTGTACATTTGACAACAAAAAACGCAAGCGCTTAAGCATTTTTATGGTTTATAAGCCAAATGATAAAACCGGAAAAACTCCTTTAAGGTGTGTTAAAAAAAAAAAAAAAAAAAAAAAAAAATCAACAGAGAAAGAATGTGTCTTATTTTATTTTAGTTACCATTATAGGAACGAAATAATTTTTTTCCAGCCTTAATTTTTATTAACGGATGTTTTGTTTTCTATCTTTATAAAGGAAGTCATCTCGGGAAAATTGATAGAAGATATATAGAACAAATTTGAAAATAGTTTTTAAATTTAATAAATTTTAGAAATCTTTTAATCTGTTTAATTTTAACTCCTTTTTAAGAATCGGTTCAGTCAATTTGAAAGATCTAACACCATGAACCATAACATTATTATTCTTATTCTTATAATATTTTATTATTGGTATTATATTATTAGTATTATGATATATTAGTATTATTTTATTTATTATTATTATTATTCTTCATTAATTATTTATTATTATTTTATTCTTGATTATTAATTTATTATTTGATTATTATTATTATTATATTATTATTCATTTATTATTGATGCATTATTATTTTATTATTTTTAAAACTGCAAACTTTAAATACTTAAGTTTAACTATATATATATATATATATATATATATATATATTATATATATATATATATATGATTATATATTATTTATAGTATATTATATATATATATTATATAATATATGTGTGTTGTGTGGGGTGTGGTGTGGTGTGTGCGCGGAGGGATTTCGCCGGGCACCGGGCGTTTTCGCCGTAACGCACCAAAGTGTGAACTAAGGCACCGCACGCAGACCGCACCACAATGGCACCGCGCCTTTGGTAAAAGAGAACCACGCTCCACACACTCGCACACCGCAAACAGCCGCCACACCAAGATGAAGAGCATCAAGCACCACCCCACCCGCGCGTCCGGGCCAACCTTTATATATATATTATATATATTATTATATATATGTTATATTCTATTATATTATATATAATATATATGATATATATATATAATATATATGCCTTGTATATATTATATATTATATTATAGAGGTATATACGACTTGATTAATATGATAATATATTAATTATATCATATATATATTATTATATTATATATATATATATATTAATATATATTATATATATTACACTATATACTAATTATTAGTTGATTGCAGGTAAAATACCCGATCCGCGATACGCATCAAGGAGCGGATCGACATTATTAAAGATTCCGGCATTGCGGCATCGCACGCATCCGCGCTTTGCCCTGGGATGTGCGCGGAGTGTTTACTTGGTCGAGATGTTGTTAAGAAGTTCATCAGCACATACGTGCAAAATCGAAAATAAAATTAAAATGCTAAATCGTAGAAGGCATTCAAAAACGGCTTGATTTCCTAATCTGATGTTGATTCAAAGACATTCTCCGAACTGAGCTGGATAGTACACATTCTATGACTGAAGAGAGTATTGCTCAAGAACTTCTTGCTTCGTACGCCAGTTTTATTAAGTAATCTGATTATTTTGAAAAGGAAAATCTATTAAGATCAAGTCAGCTAGTGAAACCATTTAAGGAAACTACCAAAAAAATCAGGCGCCTGCGTACAGCTTCTTTCTCCTTATGTTAACACTTAGCCAACGACTAAGGAGACTTTTCCGAACCACCTCAATGAACTCGGATGACGGGTTTAAAAAGCATGGAAGAGATTGTATTAACTAGCACGGTTAGAAAAAAAAACGCTTTGGTTCTGTGGAATGAATGACACTTCATACGATTGCAACTTAATGTAAGAATCCAAACGTCCACTATAATCCCACTGTTGCGTACTCAGCCTGCAATGCTGCCACGTCTACACTTTTCGTTTCTTTTTTTTTGTTTTGTTGCAGTTTTTTTTTGAAAACTTCAATTAAAGAAATTAATTCGCCAGCCACCCATTAAAAGGAAAAAAACAAATCTACGGAACCAACACTTCTACAAGTAAATCAATACAGATTCACTGGAAAAAGGACTTTCAATCCTACGCGGTCGCAGAGTGATGGAAGAAAACACACCCATTGAGCAAAAAGAGTTGCTAGCAAATGATTTGAAGAGTAATCACAAGAAAACGATAAATCAATGGATGATGCGCAAGTCAGTTGGTGGAAAGTTAATAATAATGTTTATCCACGCTTGAGTAACTTCAAGGGAAACTTCATCCGAACAGGCTATTATTAGCCATCCATTAAAGGAAAAAATGAAATATACAGATAACACAATCTATCTACAAGGTAAATCATAAACAGTTTCCTGGAAGAAGATTTTCTACAGTGTCCAGAGGTGATGAGAACACAGGGCATTTATCAAAAGAGCAGTTGCACATGATTGAAAACCATCACCAAGAAAGACGAGCTGAGGGATTACAAATCAGAATGACGTCCTATAGTTCGGTGAGTGGTTAATATAGGCGAGGGAAATGCAGGAGATGTGGTTGACCCACGCTTAAGTAAACGGGATACAGGAAAATACCTGCCTGCTCCAACTAGTGTTCCACGGAGAGGTATTTAGAATGCTGGGCTATATGATTGAAACAGAGAAACATATGGCTCAGGCAGAAAGAGTGCCAGAAACAAGGCAGAAATCATTGGATGTCTCTCAGCGCACCTTCCCATATTGAGATTTCAATACTAGAGCAAAAGGTATATTTAATCCATTGTAAATTCTTTGCATTGAAGGTGGGAGGTAGGAAGGCGTTGATGGGTTTCCATTTGAGTGGGTCCCCGCTCCCGCACCCTGTAACAATCTATATTAATAGGATTGTGGCTAAAACTCCGATATAATATATATAATATATATTATATATATATTATATTATATTTATATATTATATATCAGATATATATATATTATATTATTATTATATATATATTATATATAATATAGTATATATATTATATAATATATATTAACATCCGCGATCGCATCCGCGTCCGCTAAAGTCTTGATACCTAAAACATCCGCTATCCGCATCCGCGGATGCGAAAAAATGACATCTGCTGCATCCTAATATATAATATTTTATTATTTATATATATATATATTATATTTTATATTATCATATATATATATATTAAATATATATATTATATATATATAATATATTTACTTATATATATATATATATAGATACTATTATATATATTATATACTATATATATATAACATTATATATAATAGATATATATATATTAATTAATATATATTATGATATATATATATATATATATTATATATATATATATATATATATATAATATATATAATTATATATATATATTACTATAATATTATTACATAATATATTATATATAGATATTATTATTATTATTAGTAATTATTACTTTATTCTTATCTATTATTTATTATTTTATTATTATTATTAGTTTATTATTATTATTATTATTATTATTATTCTTATTAGTCTTGTTATGATTATATTATATTATTTCATTCTTATATTTATATATTATTTTACTCATATTATTAATTTATTATTATTGTTATATTATTTCACAATTTTTTCATTAAAATCGGGCTACTTGTTGGTCACAGAGCCTACTCACCATTCACGATCTATCAACAGAACGAAATTAAGTTCTTTAACTCCACGTCGGTTTTATCCAAATTCTTTCATGTGAGGAGGCGCTCCAATTACCTTCAATTGCCATTTATGAAGTAAGATTAAAGAGAATGAAAAAATTATAAAAACTAAATTTCATTGATACTTACAATAAAGGTAATTTTTTTCTTTCAAAAACTTTTAAAATAGCTCACTCAGACACATTTTTTATCAACCTTTTTCCAACTAAATCTTTTGGAACACTGATTAGAAGAAGGAAAATTCCCAATTCTGTACTCCATAAATTTAGATAGTTCTAATAGTATCGATACTTTTCAAGCAAAGTATCGAAACAACCGATAGTTACCCATGCCTCTTCTCAAGGAAATTCGACTCGGTCAGTAAAAGAGATTTTGTAAGATCAAATTCCATGGGACTTAAAAATAACAAGACCAAATTTTTGTTACATTTATGGAAAGAGTGACTAAATTCAGCTGCTCACCTTGTAATGTCTGGAAATGTGTACATAAATAAGAATAATGATACTGCTACTACTACTTCTTATAAAATAGTGAACATCAATTACTCACTACTTACTACTAGCTACTACTACTTACTACTACTACTAGCTTACCTTAATACTACTACTAATATATAATAATTATAATAATTAATACTAATGAAATATATTTATTAATTTTATAATATATCATAAGAATAATAAAATAAAAATAATAATTAAATAATATAAATAATTACTTTTCATTTAACACCATTTTTTTACAAAAATTTTAATATTCTATTTATTTAAGTTAATTTGTTTCACCGAACCTTTATCCGCCTGAATTGGCGGGGCGGGGGCGTTCATTTACCTAACCGCACCAGGTTCTTGGTCTGGGGAAATTGAATTGTTACTTGTATTTCCTAACCAAGTGGATTAAAGTGCGCAAATACATCTGGGCGTGATAGCAAACCTTAGCTTCGGCTCGAACGAAATTTTCGGAATGATCTAAATCACCTGGCAATGGTTCATTGAATTCAGATGCTAGAACATGAGAGAGGGGTGTGATTTTTGTAATCGTTTAATAATTATTTATTCTGTTGTACGTAGCTTGGCCTGTTTATAGTGATGTGTGGAGGTATCAGATGCTGAGGCCATGAGTCTGTTATTATGATGAGGTGCGGTTCAGATGCTAGAAAGCATGATGTTGCCTATTAATGATGTGTGGGTATAGATGCTAGAAGCATGAGTATGTTATTAATGATGTGTGGGGTATTGACAGATGCTAGAAGATGAGTATGTTTTATGATGTGTATGTATCAGATGTTAGAAGCATGAGTATGTTAGTAATGATGTGTGGGTATCAGATGCTAGAAGCATGAGTATGTTTTTAGTGATGTGTGGGTATCAGATGCTAGAAGCATGAGTATGTTTTTAGTGATGTGTAGGTATCAGATGTTAGAAGCATGAGTATGTTATTAATGATGTGTGGGTATCAGATGCTAGAAGCATGAGTATGTTATTAATGATGTGTGGGTATCAGATGCTAGAAGCATGAGTATGTTTTTAGTGATGTGTAGGTATCAGATGTTAGAAGCATGATTATGTTATTAATGATGTGTGGGTATCAGATGCTAGAAGCATGAGTATGTTTTTAGTGATGTGTAGGTATCAGATGTTAGAAGCATGAGTATGTTAGTAATGATGTGTGGGTATCAGATGCTAGAAGCATGAGTATGTTTTTAGTGATGTGTGGGTATCAGATGCTAGAAGCATGAGTATGTTTTTAGTGATGTGTAGGTATCAGATGTTAGAAGCATGAGTATGTTATTAATGATGTGTGGGTATCAGATGCTAGAAGCAGGAGTATGTTTTTAGTGATGTGAAGGTATCAGATGTTAGAAGCATGAGTATGTTATTAATGATGTGTGGGTATCAGATGTTAGAAGCACATGAATATGTGATTGATGATGTGTGCGGTATATGAGAAGAGTAATTCCCAATACGCGGTAAACTGAATTAAAAATTGCAGAAAATTGCTTACTAAAAATTTCTTCGACGGCAATATTTTGTGTTTGTAGGTAGCTTGGATTGGAGGATGTCGAACTCTCGCAGTCGTGCGGAAAAAAAACTGCGAATTCTTAAGCGAGGACACGATTTCGTTTTATATATATTATTATTTATATAAATATATATTATATATATTATAATATACTAGATATATATATATACTATATTTTATATTATATATATATATCATAATTTAAATATATATATATATATATATATATAATATATATATAGAGAGAGAGAGAGAGAGAGAGAGAGAGAGGAGAGGAGAGAGATAGTTAGTTACTGTTAGTTAGTTTGATAATATTGCCACGAAGCTCTATTCCCATGATTGACGGGGTTCAGTAGAGGTCACTTGTTGGAAATTGTGTCTTAAAATGTATTTGTTAACCAATTAGATTAGTAATTCAAGATTTATCTAGGGGTTGATTGACAAGCAATGCTTCAGCTAAACTCATTTGAAATTTAGCCACCCATGGACATGGTTCAGCTCCAATGAACAGGACATTGCTTTGCTAGAAATATTGAGAGAGAAAGAGGAGAGAGGAGAGAGAAGGAGAGGAAGAGAGAATGAGAGAGAGAGAGAGAGAGAGAGAGAGAGAGAGAGAGGAGAGAGAGAGGGGAGAAGAGGAGAGAAGAGAGAGAGATTTTTGTATGTTATATATTGTTCTGTTGTGTGTGTTGGCTATTTCGGTAGTGATGTGTATGTATTGAGATTAGTGTAGGTCTCATATCTGGCCCGTAACTGTATTAATGAATTACAGAAATTCTCCTACTCACAGGGATGTTTGTGTCCGGCTCAAGGTGGAAATATCAGTTATATATTATAAATATATTATATATATATATATATATTATATATATATAGTACTATATATATATATATATATTTATTTATATATTATTTATATAATATATATAGGTTATAATATATAATTATATATATATATATAATATTATTATATATATATATATATATTATATATATATTATTATATATATATTATATATATTATATTATATATTATATAATAGATATATATATTCCCCATGGATAAAAAAAATTAGGTGGGGTTGCGAAACTATCCGGGAAAGAGAGAATTGTCCAGTAGAAACATGAACCAAGTTGAAGTAGAAAAGCTCCCCCACCTCTCCACAAAATTCTCACGATGGCCCATATATCAAAAATTCAAAATCAGTGAGGCTTACAACACCGTTGACAGTCGGCCACTGCGCATCTTTTCATGTCAGGGTCTTCCCTGGGCCAATCTAGCATCACCCTTTCAAAATACCTAAATATTCTCCTATTATGCACCATGTTTCGCATGTGCTAAATTCACGTTCTTTTTCTTTTGCGAGGGTTTCTCTCGACTCAATTCACTTTTTCCTTGGTCTCCCAACCGGTCTATCACCGATATCCCATCCATCCTTTCATCGTATGCACCAGCCTCTTAATCCACTCTTGTATTTATTCTTCTCATTCTCCTTTGTTCAACCAAACAGTCCAATAATACGCTCTTTTATTAATTCTTTCACACACACCACAAAGATTGTTCAATCTGAACAGCAGTGTACCTAGATATACCTCTTATTCACACCCGTTTCGCTTACTGTACATTAAACCCGATTAGCACTCAAGATTTAGTCCCCATACATTCACGAAATATTTAAGTACATCAGTCATCTTCTTACCACTCACAACTTTCCTATACACCCAACATCATCCGGTTCATTTCAGTTCACACATTTATTTAACTCTACCACTTGTTCCAAGGTGGCCGACTGTCCAACATGATTTCACACGTCGGACCTCCTCACCTACCACTGTCACCTTGCACTTCTACGTTTACTTTTATAAACTCCTTCTTTTACAATCCTGCTAAACCCCTCTACAAAACTTGCCTGTCTTCAGATTCACACAAAATTAAAATCTCATTGTACAAATATGCGCTATTCCATTCTCAATTTAGGTCTAACAATCTCCCCTATCGACCCCAACCATTAATGTTGTTCATTAGACCTTGCAGTTCTGGATAGCTTGATACCTTAGTTGTTATTATTTCATTGGCGTAGTAGCGTATATATTATTATGACATTTGTTTGTAGCCTTGACAATCCTGAGGGGGTAGTGTAGGTTGTGGGTGTTGCATGGAACTGTGTTTGAAAAATTATTTAGTTTGACTGGACATCTCCGTAGGACATGAGTTCTTCTATGTCTTTGTTTCTTATGTTTTTAAAAACAAATTAAATACAGTGAGACATAACACAGCTGTGTGGTCACGTTCATGGGCGTCGTCAGAGGGGGCAGGGGGGGCACTTGCCCCCTCTAAATCTTGGAGAAATAAAAACCGGAACCTTATATTGTTTGCCAGACGACGTTTTAGTAAAGGGTTCATTAGTAGAAATTGCTAATTTTCTAACGTATTTCTTAAAACATACGTTTTTTTTTATAGTTTTAATGTTTTGTTTTATATTGCTTGGAGTCAACTAGCTGTGTGCTTTCATACAGCTGTTTCTTCTGACATTTCTCCAATGGAAACTTCGTATGTTGTGCTTTGGCGCAGAAAAAGTGATTATATTATATATATATTATATATTATATATATATATATAGTTATAGATACTTATATATTTATATATATATATATATATATATAGATATATATAGATATATATATATATATATATATATATTTATTTATATATATATCAATATAATATATAGAAAATTATATATATTAATTATATATATTATTATTTATATAATATTATATATATATTATATATCATATATATTATATATATGATATATATTTATATATATATAATATTAATTAATATATATTTTTATATATATATATATATATATATTATAATATATATATATATATATTATACATATATATATATATTGATATAATTATATATATATATATATATATATATATTATATATATATAATATATATAATAGTGATACTTAATATATATATATATATATATATATATAATATATAATATATATATATATTATTATTATATATTATATATTATGTATTTATATATAAATAGTTATATATTATATATATATTTTATATATTTATATATAATATATTATATACTATTATTATATAATATATATATATTATTATTATATATTATATTATATTATATATATATAGATATATAATATTTGTATATACTATATATAATATTATATAGTATATATATTATATATATTAACATCATATATATATATATAATATAATATATACATATGTTATATAATAATATATGCTAATATACCTTCTTTATAATATATCTATATATTTATATATATTATATATTAATAAAGAATATATATTAATATATATAATATATATTTAATTATATATCATATAATTTTTATATTTATATATATACCCAGACAGCATGTACCATGTGAATAAGTTTGATTAGCGTTGATTTTCTAATTGCCTGGGCAACTTGCGAAAAAAAACTGTAAAAACTCTTTGCAGGCAAGCTTTTATATTTACTTCAATTTTGATATCTTTGATTTGAAATTGCATTGAGCAAACTTGCCTAAATATATATATATATATATATATATATAATTATATATATCATTATTATATATATATATTATATTATATATATATATTATATATATATTCTATATATATTAATATTAATATATATATCTTATCTTATATATATACTAATATATTATATATATATATTATTATATATTATATATATATATTAATATATATATATTATACTATAATATATATATATTAATATATATAAATATATATACTCAACCTTTGCCCCACCCCTAAATGAATCTGCCTACGCCCATGCGCACTTCACTATTAATTTTAAACGAGATATTCTTCGCTTCAGTTTATTCCTACAAAAGATTCACTATTAGCAAACATATTTTAGATTCATTCAGAAGCACCACCAACACCATATATCCTTAACACTTACCACAGGGTCCATATTAATCCTGTCATGCGCCTGTTGGAAGTCCACAAAAGTTTCAATACCATGTGTTCCCCTTTAATTTGTTTTCAATGCAGAAAATTGTGGTCGCCACTTTCCTCTACACATCCAAATGCACTTTTCTTCGCCATCAGTCCCTTTCACTCGAAGCACACTTTTCAACAAAAACTTACAGTTATATCTTCCTTACAACGCGCAATAAACTAAATCTAATATAAATTCTACAGTTTCCTATATCTCCCTTATCCTTGTATAAAGACACTACTACTACTAACATTCACTAGCACCTCTTCATCACTGGCAATGTTATGCAGATTTTTCAAGTGTTTCATCCACACTATCTTCACTATTAATTTTTACTTCAGATTCAACGAAAATACGTTTTTACCAAGTTTAGAATCAACAATGAAGATTATTATATTAATAAGCATGAGAATGTTTAAATAAGGTAATCTGATTTTCAAATTTGTTCAGCTTATTTTGTTCACATTTCAACTAACTTATTTTGCAAGTGCTCTCGCATACCTTTCCTTATAACCCTGTTCATTTAACTTTTTACTAATAATTTCTTCCTTTTTTTATTTCCTGTTCATCCATGACCCTAACGTAATCATACCATAAACACAAATTATATAATTATCTGAGAGGTTCCCATCTCCAACCCCCCCCCCACTGATTTAACATCCATCACATATTTCTTCACTAACACAGAATCAATCATCCTCCTAACTTCGATACTATCTCTACCTCCACCAACTCTCGATAATTTGTGGTTAGAATTGTGTTCAAAAAAGTTTTACATATACTCATACCTCTCCCTTCACAGAAATCAATCACCTTCCTTCCATTCTCATTTTCCCCTGCAAATCCAAAGGCACTGCTATGCCATTCCTCTTTCGATCACCTATCCAAACATTCAAGTCACCCAACACAAATAATCTGAAGCCCCCACTCACCACGTTCAAAATATCATCCAGATTGTCCCAGAAAGTCTCACTCTCCTCAACATCACAATCAGATGGACCATGTGCTACAACCACAAACACCTTTGGCTTCTCAAACTTAAATTTAATCATTAAAATCCTGATAGTCACACACAAACAAAATCCATCATAGTTCTATCCCTCAAGTCACTCATCAGAATCTGTAATCACGAGGGAACAGATAATAAGTTTAATTATTATAATTTCAACTTTCTCCTTAACTTCTCTATTATGCACTACATAGCATTCTCCATCATTAGTGACAGCAACTGCTCTTAATCATATTGGAAATGTAGTAGTTGTTTTGAAAGATTTACGCGCAGACATCGATGAAAAATTTTCAAGCATTTTAGAAGTTGTAACAAAACTTCGTAATTCTGTTGATGAAGAAATGAAATGTCCGCTTGTCAGAATCAATGTAAAAAAAAGAAGAAAAAGAAGAAGAAGAAAAAAAAAAATTTCGATATCTTTTCTTAATAAATTTTCAAGTGAGTTAGAGAACAAGTTTGTGAGTCACAGATCCATATATGTCAATCTTAGTAAAGGGATTTCATCGATATTTATAAAAAAAACTTAATAATTTTGTAAATAAATTTGTTCTACACAGTCCCATTTTGATTTTTAAGGATTTTATCGTCTATCTCCCTCACAAATGTGCACTCCAGAAAGATTTCTCTTCTCTAAAAAGGCATAGAACATATTTTCACAATGCTACAAGGGAGGAAAGAAGAACAGAACTGGCCTTAATTAACGAGTATTTATTATAGCTACACAATATAAATGGGAAAGTTATCAATTATTTTGTTAAGAGAGCAGCAAGAAGAAGAATATTTTTATCGTGACCAATAAAATTCACCTTCAAGTCCATCGTCTTAACTACTTCACAATCTCCGTAATCAATAAAAGTCACCTTCAAGTCCAGCTTATAAGCGAGTGGATTCCCATTAAGACGAAATTACCCTGTAAACTTGATATCGGACGCAGGATTGCCGGTTTCAACCCCAGAGGGAACATGTTTCGGTTTAAGGATAGATTCGAAATTTTCAGATAGAACGGAGGTTAGAGCGATAGTAACAGGGTTGAGAGGGAACCCCTTTTTACGGAAGAGGCTGGATGAACGAACGTTTCTATCATTTACGGAAGGTCGAAGTAAAAGACAGAGATGAAATAGTTTAAAAAGGGAAGGTGCGCACAGTCACAACAAAAGCCTTTGACTGAAAATTAAGGATAGAGATAGTAAGAGAAAACAGAGTAGGGTTTTGGTTAAGAATAAGATATGAGGTTCGCTTAAGAGGATTCGATAAGGTTTAGAGGAGAGAATTTGATGATCAACCTTCTTAAAATTAAAATAAAGACCACAAATGTTGCAGAAAATAATAAGGAAGAAGACCATGGATCAGAACAAGCAGGCAATTTCGTGACGCCACCATCCCCAGCTTCTCCGAAGCTAATCGTGTGCTTGCCATTTTCATTATAATTTTTTTTTATTTAAGAAAAGTGTTGTTTGTATTAATATTTTAGTATGTGTGATAAATTAAAGCTTACTCCTGTGTAAGAAGAATGAGAATGTGAACACAAAAGGAACGAAACGTTGAAAACTGAAGTACTTTGGGATTCACCCTAAGAATCCATAGATGCCCAATGGTATGTAATCTCCAGAAGAATTGCACAACATACGTATGCATTGAACACCGGTGATGACAATTCATCATTACACAGCAATCGATTGAATCACAACCATAGAATACATTTAAACAATTCAGAATTAATTTTTAAGATGGAAGATTTAAATAAAAGAAAATTTTTTTAATCAGTTTTTATTAATATATTATATATTATTATATATATAATATATTTAATATATATTATATATATATTATTTTATATATATCTATATATAATATATAGATATATATAGTATTAATATATATATAGTATATTTTATATCTATAAATGTATTAGATATATAATATATATATTTATATTATATATATATATATAGATTATATATATAATATATACTTATATATAGAATATATATATATCATAAAATATATAAAAAAAAAATTATATATATATATATTTTTAATATATATATATATATATATATATATATATATATATATATATATATATATATATATATAATATATTGTATATATTTTATCATATATAATATATTTGTGAGTATGAGTTTAAACCATTATGTTTGGCAATTGTCTTTTATTTTCCTTTAAATTCTAGTTTCTTACTCCGATATTAAGTCATGAATTTGTTTTAAATTACAGCAAACTATTTCCATAATTTTGATCCGCATTTGGGGTGAAAACCCATTTAGATAAGGTTCAAAGAGAGCATTCAACTTCATGACATATTCCCTAACTCGTTCTTTATTACCTGAGCACAGGTATAATAAATTTTTGAAAAAACATTTTTGGTCTTTTATATTCCCACCTAAGAAAAGCAAGCATTCCGGGAAAATATTTTCAAGAATTTTACTTTTAGTGTCCGAAATTTTCTGTTCTGTATAATCAAACCATTCAAAAAGTTTATCACATTGTTTAGAAGAAAAAATATCACTGTTGACAAAGTAAGCTGGAAATGCTGTTTCAAATACACAGTTCGTTTTCCATTCTTCAATTTCTTCATTCGTTTTTCCAAACCACTCAAGAAGTTTAGTGAGATGGGCAACAGGAATTTTAGAGACCACAAATGTTTTAACAACTTTGGAAAATTTAAAAACTTCATGGAAGATTTCTTTCTTTAGATTACAAACTTCGTCAGGACTGACAATCCATTTCACAAACTTATCTGCCATATCTAAACTTCCTTTTAACACAATTTCATGAAAGAACATAACTGTTTGATTTTTTATAGTTTCCCTGCGAGTATTTTTATTAATACTTAAGGTGTTTATATACATATCTGCCAATTTGAATTCATTTTTATAAAGAAGATAATTAATATCTAATGTTCCATTTATTCTCAGTATATTTTCTTTTTCTTCCAACGTTGCACTTTCTAATATTAATCGAAAATTGATCTCATCGTCATGGGAAAAATTATTGAACCCTACTATCCATTTCAGCAGATTCCCTTTTGTTGTTAGAAATGAAATAAAAGAGGGTTTAAAACTTCCACATTCCGATATTATAGCAAATTTCTTATGACTTGAAAGACTTTTAATCCAAAACTCCCTCAATAAATGATGATAATTGTATGTCTGACTTAAAATGGAATCTTTAGTCGCATAAACTATAACTTTCAATAGACGATAAAATTGAATTTCATCTAAAATGTGGAAGACTGATATTGCCGTTTGCATGAAAAATTCCTGGTATGGCCAGATTAAAAAGCATTTTAATAGACCATACACTAAGTTAAAACGAAGTAAAATTGACTCTGTAATTTCTGGATTAGCCAAATTAAATAATTGCATCATAATATCGCTGTGAACTGAAAAATCCCTTGATAATGACAGTTCATGTATTGATTTATGACTTTGAAAGAAAATTGCAATTCGATTCATAGTATTGGCAAATACTTCACTTCCGAAATTATTTTTAATTTCCTCCAACATGTTTTTTGATTCTGGCGTAACGATCGACTTTATTGCTGATAAATAACTATTTGTTGCTGGTCCATAAGAAAATATTTTGCGATTAAAATCGTGTGATATGCTTTCGAGTTGAGGCTCTGAAATTGAAGGATTTTCAATTTCCTCAAAATATTTTGTCCACAATACCAAAGGGCTTTCAGAATCATATTTAATGAAAATGTTTTTAAACTCCAATTCTTTGATATGGTGTAGCTGCCACAGACGTTGTGCAGTATCCCGAAAGAAATAATGGCAAGCAATGTTATATTGAAGAAAAACACTCAAACTAGGATCCTTTACCAATTCCCTGGCTGCTTTTTCCTCATCAAACAATCCACTTGATGTAAAAAAAGAACTCTTGATAAAATCTTTAATAAAGTTGGTTGGCAATTTGAAATGGGTTTTTATATACTTTGCCCACTTCAACATCTCGATTCCGATGGAAGGAAGAAAATGCCATGGAATGGCCTCCGTTGGTAAACTACTGCCTTTCAATATCTCAGCTACCACATTATGAAGAGCTTGACTCCAAACATTATACCTGGAACCACTCTTCAATGAGTCAATGGAGGAAGAAAATATTTGTTCCTTAATGGCAGGGTGATTCGAAATTACAACCAGTGCTGGAATTCCACAAAGAGATACTAGTGAAGACATCATCGTTTTGTTTTAAGCAGGCTTTATCTGAAAAATATATATATATATATATATATATATATATATACTATACTATATATATAAAATATATATATAATATATATATATATATAATTATATATATTATATATATATATATATATATTATATATATATATATATATATATATATATATATATATATACCCGTATATATAATATATATATATATATATAATATATATATATATTCATATATTTATATAATATATAATATATTTATATACTATATATATATAATATATATATATATATTATATATAATATATATATATATATACCGTATATATATATATAGATATATATATATATATATATATATATATATATATATATATATATATTATATATATATATATATATATATATAATATATTTATATATATATATATATATATATATATATATTATAATATAATATAGTATTATATATATATATATATATGTATATAGGATATATATATATATATATTAGATATATATATAATATATACTATATATATATATATATATATATTATATATATATAAATATATATATTATTTTACAAACACTTATTCCTCGCTTTTAGCGGTAGGTAGTGTACTGTGCATGCTTCCCTAATCATATTTTCCTCATTCTCGCCCCCACCCCACCTCCTCCATTCCATTCTATCTCTCGCCATACACACCTACCTTCCTCCACCCGCATCCCTCTCTCTCTCCAGGCATTTCACTTATTCCAACAATCCATCCACCTTCTTTCTTGGTCTCCCCCTCCTCTCCTTCCTATTCCCTCCCGCCTGCCCTGCCCCAAACTCTCCTTAACCACCCTCTGTTCCTCCTTTCTCTCCAGATGTCCAAACCATCCTAACAAACCATCCCTTCTCCGCTCTTCTCACCAAACCATCTTCCAATCACATCTCTCTCTTATCACCCTAATCCTCTCTCTTTTACTAAACCCACATACCGCTTTCCTCTCAACCCTTCAATCTCAAACACTTCCAACTCTTTCTTGGACTGGCACATCTCAAAACCCCCCATTGTTTCACCACCCATATAGTACCCGCTGGAACACAAATTTTTTCAAACATACTTATACTTATTTCATATAAATCCCCCCCCTTCCATAATTCCCTCAGACCACTTAATGCTCTCATTCCCTTCTCCTACTCTGTTATCTATCTCTTCCTTCATCCCTCCTTCCTAACCCAAATCCATCCCTAATATTTGGACTCTTCTTCAATACTACACCTCCTACTCTAATCTCCTAACCCCATCCCTCATCTGTTTCCTCCTCCTCAAACACTAACACTTACTCTTACCTGGATTTATCTTAAACCCTTTTTCCACACACTCTCTCAAACTCCTTTCACCCAAGCTAACTACCACCAGCTCGCTTCGGAATCTGTAGCTCCCGCTACCTCTCGAATACTTCGAGACTGGCTGCTCATACGATCCACAAAGCACTGTTAACGTTCTGAAATGAGCAGCTCTCGGACAGAAGCATATTAATTTCGCTATGTAACCGTACAGCTGGGCAACCGTCATATCCAGATACTCAGATCACGTATGCTTAGATAGCTGTGGATATCGAGAGTATCAGACGATCTTGGCGGCCCCTGCGCGCACATCATTATACCCATCGAACCGATCATGCATCAGCTAAGTGTGCTTCTGCGTCACTATTAACGTGCAAGTGGTAGCAGATATTAGTCCATCTCTGTTCAGATATATCCTGCACATCAGCTTCTGATCGTCTCCTACTCAGCTGCTGACACGTTTGTCTTCAGCATGTTCTATAAGAAGGCCCGAAGCCTCCGAGAAAAGTCAGTAGGTATCACCCGCCGCAAATGTATCCATGTTACTTCCCCCATCTATCAACCCCTATCCCATCAATCCACTCCTCTTCCCCTCCCTCATCATTCCTCTGCAGACACTCTCCATAAATAAATTGTAAAGCCACGGTGACATTACACATCCCTGTCTCAACCCTCTCTCTACCCCAACCATCTCACTCTCCCCTCCTAATACTCTCACAACACATTCTGCTATTCCCTAATAAAAGCCCCCTAATACCTGTACCTAATTTACCCCCTACTCCATTTTCCTCCAGCACCCTCCACAACTTCCCTCTTTCCACTCTATCATATGCTTTCTCCAGATCTAAAAAGCACCCATACACTTCCCTTTCCTTTCTATACCTTTCTCCAAAGCATCTTTCATTGTGAATACTTGATCAACACACCCCCCCCCCCCCCCCCTCACCAGCCAAACTTTCCTTGTTCTTCCCCCATTCTCTCTTCCGGTATAATCTTCTCACCCTCTGCATAAGTATTTCTCCCATACGACGTCGCCTACTACACTGCATAAGACAAATACCTACTATACACATCTCCTCAGCACTCCATCCATCCCCTTCTCCTTTTATTACAGGGAAAACCAGAACAATACCATTTCCTCCAAATTCCTGTGCGAACCTCTCCCCTCCTCACAAATACAATTATCTAACCTATTATCAAGCCATCTCCATGCCACACCCTCTGCCTCCCCCCATCATCCTAGTAACACATTCCCCATACTCACACCATCTAGACCTGTTGGACTTTCCTTTTTTTCCTTTAGTTTACGCCCTAATTAATAATTTCTCCCATTTGTATTTCCATATCCCTTCCCGGCCCCACTTCCCCCCATCCCCACCTCTTGTCAAAATACCTCCTGCAATACTCATTCCCATCCTAAGTAATGGTATTGGTGTTATTACTGATATATTACTATCATTATGATAATCTCTCTCTAATATATACTAAAATATATATATAGTAGATATATATATATATAATACGATATATTATATATATAATATATATAAATATATAGAATATATATATATAGATATATTATATATATATAGACAATAGATATAATATAATATAATTATATATAATATATATAATATTATAGTACTATATACTATACTATATATATAATGATATATAATAAATATTATCATATAACATAATATATAATATATAATATAGATATATAAAATATAATACTATATAATATGATGTATATATAGTAATATGATAATTGTTGCCACATCTACATCAGCGTACAGTCAGTAGTTTCAACTTGGCGTGCGTGCGGGCGTGCCACATACTTGTACTAGATCTTTCCGACCTCTTCTTGGGCTGTCGCGGGGCCGGTCGGGAAAACGAAATTCGACCGCGGTCGCCCCGGTAGAGTCTCTCTCATGTCAACATCACACACTAATAGATAGCGTCTATTGCTGCGCTGGAATTCACTCTAATGCGCATCTTGGGACATTCGCTCAGCGACGGCTCAGCCATCAGTATGATCTGACTCTCCATGCTCAAGGTTCCTCACTCTGCGTGGGATTCTCTCAAGTCACAAAAATGATGTGCGGTGGCATGTGTGCTAACTCTCACCTTCGTGGCTGGTGCAAGGGTGCGGTGGCTCAAAATTTCGGTGCTCTGGGGCTAGCCCTAAATTATACAAACTTAACATATATATATATATATATATATATATACTATATAGTATATATATATATATATATATATTATATATTAATATATAATAATATAATATAATATACTATATATATATAAATTATATATATTATTATATAATATATTATTTTATATATACTCAATTATATATTATTGCTACTATTATTATATATATAATATATATCACTCACACTTTAGAGATTCTATCTATCATACATCAACATTACACATTATATAATATATATTTAATTAACATCTTCCTAAAAGCCCATATATATTCAATTATCCTTCGTGATTGTATCTTTATTAATTATATTCTTATATGAGTGTTTCTATATTTTCTGAATCATATAATTGATAATATAAGTATGATCATACATTATTAAACTTATTCATCATTATACTAAATAGGTCTTATTTAAATTGATTAGTTGAGTGAGCAAACTGTGAGGTTATCTTGATTTTCCTGAATAGATATGCTATTCTCTACGGATTTTTATTATACTTATATTACACACCCACAGTTGTGATTTTTTCAATTATATTATAAGTATAGTATATTATCATATATTATATATGATATATTATTTATGTGTACATATGTCAATGTATGGAGTTGGCTTCACTTCAAATACTGAATTTGATATTCTTAACTCACTCCATAACCCTCTTAGTAAATAATTATCTATTATAGTTCACTATAACTCCTCTTAAGGTTATATCTCTCTGCTCAGTATTAGATAAATGTTTTGATAGGCCATAACGTACTTTTCTATCCTATTATAATTACCCATTTTTATTATATAATGTCTAACTTAATTTAATTATATTTTATCTAAAAGTAACATATATATTTTTATATATATATTAATTATTATTTATATTATATATATATAATATATTAATATATTATTATATATATTTAATATATATATTAATTTATATATTATATATATTATATAAATGATAATATATTATAATTATTATTATATTTATATTTAATTATTTATATATATATAATATATCATATAATATATATATATATATATATATATAACTTATAGATTTATTGATTATATAAAGATATATAATAATATATTAATATTATATTAATTATATTATATTAAGTATATATATAATATATATTCATATATATATAGTAATTAATATATATAATTATATTAATATGTATGAATATATTATATTTATTATTAATATATATTAATTAATATATATTAAATTATTATAATTATATAATATATATATATATATATATATATATATAATATATAATAATATTGTATATTTCAAAGATGTGTGATTTTGATTTTGATTATTTTACTTCCACCTAACAAAGTCTCTCTATTATATTGAGGTTTATATATAAATAAATAATTATATATTGATGATAACCATTATTAATTAGGTTTATACAGATTCTAATATATGATTAATTTATATAATATTATAATAAACATAAATTATACTCTCGGTACTATTAGTTTAGTAATTTGAGTTATATATACCGTTATGCTAGATGTTATACTATAGTTACTTTATCGTACTTTCATATTTTACATAAAACTTAAATAACCGAACTATAATTCTAGTGAGTATAATCTTTGAATTTTCTCATAACGTAGTTATTCTCTCAAATAATTATCGTATATCTAATAATCAGTATCTTAGCCTTAATTATTGTAACATTATTAGCTATAAAAGTATTTATAGGCATAATTATATAAAAAATTATTAATATTATTATTTTAATATTATATAATTATCTATATTTACTAATAACATATTATATTATATTATATATTATACGAAGGTTATATATATATGGCATATTGTTATCATATAATATGTAACATTATTCATATATATATATATATATATATATATATATATATATATAAGTACACATTATAAAGGAAAATTAATTATTAATGAGTTGAGAGGTGAAAATATAAAAGTGGATAAACCACCTGAAAGAGACAGACTTGATGCATATTTTATGGTTGGGAATGGAATGGAAAGCGTTAAATCACAGTATAGATTTAATTACTGGTGAAATGATCAAGAATAAGAACGGAGGCGAGATTGACTGGATTTTGGAAGTTGTTGAACAAAGCGTTTATGGTGGGTATAGTTCCGAAGGTTGGAGGGGACCAGTAATAGTATGCTTATTTAATGGAAAAGGGTATAAGGGGAATAATTTTATTGAGAGTTGTAGGAGAAATATATGCTGTTATTTTGATTGAAAAGGGATTCGAGTGATTAAGGGACTGATTAGGCGAAGAACAAGGTGCGTTCTAGAAAGGGTAGAGGATGTGTAGATTCAAATCTTCACATTAAAACAAATTGATAGAAGAAAAAAGTGAGAGAGCAGAAAGAAATTGTATTTTATGTTTATGTCCTGCAACTGGTACAGCGATATATATATTATAAGGTATATTTTAGTTATAATATATTAATAATAATATAGTTGATTATATATACTGATTAGGTACTAGGTTTTTGATAATTATATATATTATAATATAAGTGACAATGAGGAGAAGTCGAATTATCGATTTGAATAGTATAATTATATATATAGTATATATAGATATTGTTAATATATATCATAATATGTTGAAATTGTGTAAATTAAAGGGAGTTGGAAAAATATAATGGTTTTAAATATAATAAATATAATATTTAGTAGTTAATATATATTTTATATAGCAAATAGTGAAGATCATGTATTTACAATAGAGTCATTAACAACATATCTCTTATTATAATAACTGTGTGTAAATATCCAACTAAGTGATATATACCTAAAGATATAATATTAATGATATATATATAGTACATATATGATAGAGTATAGTATTTATAAGTTATTTCTTGATATATTATAAATATATATAGTTAGTTATATATTATTAGTAGTAATACTAATGTTCATATTATATAGTGAGTATAGTATATATAGTATATATATTATAGTATGAAGAGAAATGAGTAGAGGTGCCCTGCTTTATTTTGTTTAATCGTATACTTAGTATATAATATTGATATTAAGTTGTATGGTGTATATATAGCATATATATTACTGTAAATAGAGTTTATGATATATATATACGTAAGGATATGGTAATTGAAGGTGGATTATGTAGGCATGGTATAGTTATGAGTCTATAAATATATATAGCAGTATGAAATGGATATTATATATATTATAATAAAATATATATAGATATATAGATATATATTATTAAAGTTGAATGAAATCTGTAAGGTGAGAGCTTGCAGAGTGTGTGGAATTATGTTATTAAATGGAAGTCTTCAGGTAAAGTCAAAAAACATGTTTTGGTCCTCACCACTTTGCCTTTCCTTTTTGCCAACATGTTTCAACTATCACTGCGTGCGTTCATAGTTGACAGCATATTGGGAAGTGTCGCGCAGTTTGTGGAGGATGGAAAAAAAATCATAAAAAAAGAAAATTAATTGATATTAATAATAATGAGATAATAATAATAATAATAATAATTTAATAAATAATAATTAAAGATAATAATAATAATAAATAAGAATCATAAATATTAGAGTAAATGATTCATATATAAAAATAATAATTAAATAATAAATCATTAATATGTATAATAACAGAATAAAAAATAATGTATGGTGGTGTAGTGAATAAATAAGAATAAGATAAATTAACTAGAGTAATATAGCATATGAGAATATTATGTAAATAGGAGGTAAGGAAAATAAAGTAATGTAATCAATAATAAAGTGAGAATAATAAGTTACTTAAGGAGTATATGGACTAAGTACTAATTTTAAAATAGAGTATAGTCATTATTAGATTTAATAAGTAAATTTGAACACTATAGAATTGTATTTCTGAAGATACTACTTACTTACCTATAACTAGCTACTACTTGACTACTAACTACTACTACTACTACTACTACTAAATGAATAAAGAAGTATTAATGAGATAGGTAGTATACGAGCATTAATAAATTTAATCGAGGCTTTGATATAAATGCTAAAATAATGGGAATAATAATTAATATAATAATCCGTAGTATTAAAAAATAAATAAATCCTCAGTAAATATTAGTTAAATAAAATAAATAATGATAATAAAAAGCTTATATTGAGTGTGATTCGAAAGAGTAAGGAAGACTCAATTCCTATAAGGTTCCGTCCTATAATTTTTGTCTTTAAATTATATGATATGAAAGAGACAATCAGTGTGTTTGTCTATATGTATGATAACACCTGGGAATAATTTTGGCCCCCTTAAATCAGCGTGCTTCATGGATAATAAGGGGTATCTCTAATTTAGTAGAAACAACATTAATAGGCTTTCAGAAGCTTGATATAATAGTGGAGTGAGGCAGGTGTTAATTTCCGGATTTGCCTGAATAGCTTAATGAAACATTGATAATAGAAGGTATGTATTAGATGTGAAGGTTTTTCTTCGTATGTTGAAGTTTTATATATATGTTATTTATACACATACACACACGATTCACCACACACACAACATATAGTTGATTATAGTATTAACAAATAGTGAGTGAGATATATGATATATTTAGATGTAAGATAATATATATAAATGTAAAGTGATTTAAGGTGGTTTATGTATTCTATACGGGTAATTATTAATAGTATATATATATATTAAATATTAGTAGATGTAATTAAGTATGCGTTTTAGGTGAAGTCAGGATATATATTCTATTATAATTATATTTAATTATGTGTGACTAATTTGAATATCGTAATCATTGAGCTATGTGTATAGAGATAGTACCTATGTAATAGTGACAATATTGTAGATTATGATATACTAATAATAATAATATATAGTATATATAGTATATATATTCATATTAAGTATGATTATTATAAGTAAGTATTATCTACAGATAATGAGGTAGGTGAGACTCATTATCTCCCATTGTATAAATAAAACATACAGATATAATATTCTATTATACATAAAAAAGGCATAATAGGGAGGAATGATAAAATAAATATATATAATAACCTACAAGTATATAAGGTAAGGTTATCTATGAAAATAATAATAAAGTTAACATCTCCTCTTTCAAAGTATATATATGAAAATCTGCTTGCTTGGCCGTGGAGCCACACCTACACGGCATACGGCGGCACACATCTACCGTTGGAGAGTATATTGCAGCAGCTTTAGGTCGACCCAGAAATATGCTGCACTGGGGGGACCGTTGAGGGGACTCTGTAACCCAATTTATGGGGTGCGCATATTAGCTTTATCTGGGTAAATTACCAAGAATTGGTGAGTTCCTGGGGGAAACTGCGAACAGGGCCTCAGCTAGCCGGCCAGTGGATAAAAATAGCTCAAGATGCGCAAGTGAGGCCTCGGAACCCTGACGGATTTTTTCGGTTTTTGACTAGGCGTGAAAATGGACAACGATTTCGACAATTCTGACATAGTCATCTAAATCAATGGGAATATTTAAATATAATAACCATAGCAGTTTAAAAAAGAGGAGGTGGTGGAGCTAATGGAGGAGCGCAGATTGGACGTGTTGGGAATTTGTGAAACGCATATAACTGGACAGGGCATCCGTAATCTGCATAAAAACTATCAGATGTATTATAGTCTTGGAAGATGAGGGAAGAAATAATGATATATATATATAAGTGGCTCCGGTCAAGTAATTCTGACACCGGGCTTGGCTGTTAGAGTGGAGGATGTGATATATACAGAAGTGAGAGGGTCGTGGCGGTGGTGCTGAGGTTGGAAGGTAGGATTTAGGAGATATTATATATTATATAATTAAATATCACCAGAAAGACTTTAAAAAATAAAGAATAATTAGGAAGATAAAAAACCGGTAAAATGAGATATCTCTGAGAGAATGGTAGGAGTAATACACCGGCACGCCCGCAACCCATGCCAATAGGACCAACGATATGTCAAGAAGAAAAATAGAGCACTTTTACGACCTACAGTCCTTAAGAATAAATGCGGAGGAAAAAAATTCTTATGGGGTGACTTTAATGGCCAGTAGGAGTGGAGATTGATATGTAGTTAGAGGACGCGTGCATTGGAGGCTTTCGGAATTCGGAGTGAGGGAATTTTAGCTGGAGGGAGAACGACTCTTGAATTCGCGATTGAACTGGTCTGTCAATTCTTATCCGAATACTTTTATTAGCGCACGAAGAATATCACATAATAAAGGACGTGGAGTACCGACATAATGAAGCAGCGTGTCTAGTGAGGAATTTATACAGTAGAAGTCGATGATTGACTAATTCTCTAGGGCCATCGCTTGAACGAACATGGGAATTAGTAGTAATGAACGGAATGTTTAAGAGGTGTCTCCCTCTGCTATCCTATGACTCGGATTCACAGGTTGGCTGATAGAGTAAAAATAATCTCTGAGGTTCGTGTAATAGAGGAGACGATGTGGTATAACAAAAAAGACACCTTGATGAGTGAGATAAGGTTTGCTGTGAGAGAAACTCTATTGAGCAAGCCGTGAGAGGGAGTGATTAAGCACTCCAGGACACCAAAATAAGAACTGATAAAACCAGAAGGAAGAGACATGATTATATCGACGGGCTGTGGAGGAGAGAGTCGGTAAAAACTTAGATTAGGAATAGGATAAATATCTTCGGGACAGAGAGAAAGATAATATGGACATCTATAACAAAATGGGCGCAGTGGAAGAAGTGCTACTGTCTGAGTGGAACGCGGATGAGTGGAAGGTGGGAGCGAGCCTGATATAAGAGAAAAATAAGTCGTTTTAGAAGTTGATGTTAAGGAGAGAAGCCATTAAATCAACGTGAGAAGTGAATAAGTGTAACCCTAGAATATAGCAAGCCGAATGCATTGAAAATGTGGGTGCAGCGGGCTCATAATGAGTCTTGGGCTGTGCGTATATAGTTGATGTAACAATTGGAGGACAATCATATGACCTGGAACTAAAAAACTAGTATATCATTATTATTGGTCAAGTTAAAGATATAGGAACAGACTTCGTCAGGTTCAGTTACACTGTTAGCCTTAAAGGATAACGAGTGCAGATTCGAAAAATAGTAACTCAGAGGAGAGTTAATGTATAGATGGATGCGTGGAGTATTTTTATACAGAAATAATATCAATCCGGAAATATAGGATCGAAGCGGGCGGGTAAGAGCGGTGAGACAGCTCAACCATCTCCAGGTCATTATTCGCCTGTATCAATGCAACTCAACAAGCGGGTGCGGAAAAACTCAAATACAAATGAACAGAATAATATCAATGGAGGAAGTGGGAGACCGCAATAAACAGTTTGAAAGAATGGAAGAGTTACAGGTATTTCGACGATGCTGGTAATTACCTGTGAATATTAAGGGGGGAGAGGAAGCGTGGTGACAGATTGGAGTGTGGGAGACTGTTCAACGGATTTGTGGAAGAGAGGAAAGGGTGACCTCGAGAATGGGGGAAGGCAATTATATGTCCAATATTTTAAGAAGGGAGAGCAGAGTGAGTGTTCCAACTAGGATAGGGGATACTCTCTACTGCCCCTAGAATGACTTGAAAAGAAATATATGAAAGGATTTGGAGAGGAGACTTAGAACGAGTGTGGAGAGTAAATAAATTGAAGGAGGCCCAATATGGTTTTAGACCGGAAGAGGAACCACCGATTGGATTTTTAGCTTGAAGATGGTGATTGAGAGCTGGGATGGGGATAGAAGACATCTATTGCTGCTTTTATAGATCTAGAGAAAGCGTTTGATAGTGTGTCGCGGGAGATGAAGTGGGATGGGAAACGCTTGGAAATCCGTATTATGAGTTGAACCCAAGTTAGTAAGAGTGATACGTAGTCTCTAGGTCACTAGTAAGAGTGCCGTCAGGAACAAGCGTGGTATCTGCTTAGGAAAATGGTTTCCTTGTACAAGCGGGAGTGGACAGGAGATGAGGTGTCTCGTCTCCTCTCGCTGGTTTTATCATAGGCTATATTTGCATGGGTGTATCCGAAGGTTGGTTTGGAGGAGGATGTTGGAATTGTTATGGCATATGCAGATGACATAGCAGTTGTGGTGAAAAGTGACAGAGCGACTCTGCAGAGATTAGCGTTGGATATGGGTAGGAGGAGACACTATTGCCTAAGAGAAGGCATAATAAGAGGAGATAACCAGGGAAAGACGGAGGATTGATAGATCGCTCGAGAACAAGAGATGGCTTTGGCATCTGAGATAGAGGGACAACGGTGTTGAAGGAAGTGGAAAATTTAAGTACCTGGGTGTTACTGTAAAGGCGTGGATGGGTGAGAAATGGCGCCGGAGAGTATTGAGGGAGCTGATAAACAGTTTTTCGCAGGGGTGGGGACAGCTGTATGGACTTGCTGAAAAAATATGCAAGTGTACGGTAAAGGATGTTTAAGGTCTGGCTTGGATGATATACGACAATACTAAGGACCTACTCTTCGTAATTGATGGATCCGGAAAGCTGGACCCTGTCACCACCAGAACTAAAGCAAGAATGGTGTGGCAGCAGAGATGAGTAGTGCTAGAGGACTGATAGCGGAGTTGACGAGAAGGAGGGCGAAGAAGGAAATTCGGAAATGTAGCGCGAGCTGATTGAATAGAGCCCATTGATGGTTGATAGAGAGGACAACAGCATAAGGTGGGTAATAGGCCCATAGTCCGGAAGATATGATATAGAGCAGTATACCCCTCGCTCGGAGGATTCTACGACTAGGCAGCAGAGGAAGAATAACTCGCTAGTGAGCACTAGAAGAAGATGGTAGCGATTGTGTTGCTCAGCGTTACCGATGGATGAAGACGACGTAAATCTATTGCCCTCGAGGTGGAAGAGGAAAGGATGCTACCGTTATGACCGAATGAGTCCCGCATGAGTGGGTCGATTTGCAGAGGTACAGCGCGCACGTTCCTAATACTCTCAGCGTCTCTGGGTGACCTGAATGTGAGAATATGAACTGCAATATAAATATGCATTTAGTATAAGGAGTGAGATACGACAACTGTAAACTTTATTTAACTCATATCCAAGCTAGAATACTACTAAAGATTCTTGGTTTCTTAGACACCATGGATTTATAGCTTTATTGCTTATTTTTAGATTTCAATTGACCAAACGGATAGGACTTAGGTTTAAAATAACAAATAATCACAGTACAGATTTGATGCTTACCACTCAGTACTTTCATGTAATCATTTAACTTACGTGAGTTTTATTCCAGATTGTTAGAACTTTGTGCTCAGAATCTAAATAAATAAACATAATACGTTAAACATTTACGATATAATAACTGGATACCAAATCTCATGAATTTTTAATATTGCCTCTCAGCTCTTTCATTTCTTTTTACTTTATCAAGTTTCCCATTGCACTGGCTAATTTATTATTTTATTTATAAATAAAATAGCAAACAATTGCAATTTAATTTTTGTTAGTAAGCTTATTGAGAATTGCATCATGGATCTTTGGAAATGGAAAAATTTTAACCTTAGTGTTATTTCATGTTTTCTTTAAGTTAGTTATATAAATTTTTCTTTAGGAGCGTTATATAATTATTAAAGTATAGTTAGAATGTGTCGAAGTGGGTCAATAATGAAAACGGTGAGAAAACAAGTGATGGAAATAGATGAAGATGAGAAAAAGAATAATTAAAAAGATAAAATAGTTAGGAAATTAAAAGTTAGTATCAACGGATTCTGACGAATACTATTTCTTAATCTTTCGAACGTATTAGGTTAAGCTGAATAGGACGTATAGGTATAGGGATTAAATTAAACATTAAACAAATCAATAATAGTTAATAAATAGGTTAAATAACATTATTAAATGAAATTACAGTGTTTTGGGAAAATGACTTGATGTCGATGCAGAAAGAGAAATAGGCTACATGGATATTCACAGAGTGGAATTAGATAGATAAAGTTATGTGGCATAGTTTCAGCTTTATGGGAAGACATTAAACGATTTATTATATGATATTACTGCCAAAGTTTCATTAACCCAAGTAATTTGAAGAAAATAAAATATTATGGTGGTGTGAAATGGTTCTAGAACGCCTTAGAGACTCTAAATCATGAGAATGAATAAAAAGATAAAACATACTAGCATTCTTCCAACGGTGGAAAGAGTTTTTTATGTCACAGAGAATAGTTTTTGCACGATGCTCGATGAAATACGTTGAATGAGTTCTTGAACATTGTGGAAAGTGAAACGGATTTTAAGATGAATTTTCCTATTCAATATGAGGACTGGTAATTTACGGAAGGAATGCTCAAATTCACTCAAAATCTGCCTTACAAAAAATTACGTGTATATTATATTATATTATAATATTATTAAATATATATATATATATATATATATATATTAATAATATTTATATATATTATATATTTTATAATAATATATATTATATATAAATATATATATATAATATAATATTATATAGTATATATTTTTTATATAATAAGATAGTAATATATGGCTACTACACGAGTTTAGCTAATATTTTTGTAGATACTCTCTCATTTTAGGTAGTTCCTAAATCTTCAATAAAAAAAATGGATCAATAGTCATGAAATTTGGAATGAAAATAATTATATATTAAATAATAAAAAGAAACATTATTATATATATATATATATATATTATAATATAATATTCATATATATATATCAATAAGGTATTTATATATATAATATATATAAATATATAGATATATATATTATATAATATATATTAATATATAGATGAATAATATATAATATAATAATATGGTGTATATATTAGTAAAATATCAAATTAATAACCTGGCTATTCTACGCCTACATAGTAATAAATCTAGTGATATAATAATCAGAATGATATTACTATTATTTTTACTAAACAAACATATAAATATTAATAATCAATATTATGATTAGTTTATGAGTAATGGTCGAAATTAAGTATAAGGATAAATAATACGTAATAATAGATAGAATAATATAAGTTACTTATTAAAAAAAAAAAATAGTAAGTATTAAAATAATTATAAGAGGTGTAACCCAGCTGGGCAGACTCACATAGCGGATATTAGACTTTTTATTCTCCATATATTTACAGCTTTTCCAGTTTGAGTCTTCACCAAGGATATCTTCAATACGTCCTTCCTGATGAATAATTTTTAACACAATATTGAATACGTAATTTAATATACGAGTCATTACATGCTCAAAAATATTATACATTAAGAATTTACATCAGAATTACCTCAATAAACTTACTAGGAATTTATTATATAATTATCATTCTCGATTTAAACTTCAAAATTTTAATTTTCTAAAATTATATAATTGGATAGGCCTTATCCATTCCCCCAAATATTTAGACAAATATTTAAATATATATATAATAGTATTATATATATATATTAGGCTGTACTATATATATATAATGACTATATTATATATATTATAAAAAATACTTATATTATATAATATATGTGTTTAGAAATAAATATATATAGTATATAAAAATATTATATATATATTATATATTATATATATATATATATAATTATAATATTATATTATATTTAATATAATATATTATATTAAATATATATATAATAATAATTAGATAGGTCAAGATTATATTAAAAATATATATATTATAATAGTGAGTGTTATATAGTAAAATGTATAAGTAGAAAATGAGTATAATGATAAATATACTAGATTAATTATAGTTATATATATAATGTATAAATAAAAGGTAATATGATGATTAATATATAATAGTGATTAATAGTAAATAAGAATATTATTATTACTATATATGTCTAAATATAATTACCCAAAAATTTCGTATATACTAAGCAATGTCAATCTAGAAATAATAGGATATAATCTATACTAAATATTTAATATATTTAATATATATATATATATTCTATGATAGTTATTTAAATTTGAATGCTAGTGAGCTCAGTAGTAGTCATCATAAACACTAGTAGTTATCATATAATAATATATTTAAGGTAATTGTATACATTGAATACAAAAACTCAAGTTACGTATAGATGGTATACTAAGCTGCCGAGAAAGATGATCAGTATACTCGTAAAATATGAAACTTTATTATATTTATATAAATGTATATTAAATAATGTAAATAATATTTAATATATAGTGATTATTGATATATATATATATGTTGAAGATAGTGTGTGTAATAAGTTATAGTATATATATAATAGAATCTATTAGTGGTATATGTGAGATTCTTGAATTTATATAACGATAAAATATATTAATTAATTAAGTGAACTTGCAAATTAACTGAGTTAAAAGTAATATATAGTGTAGTATATATATATATATATATATAATTAATATATATATAATATTATTATATATATATAGTATATAGTTATATATGATTTATATTAATAAGTGATATTTAGGTGATATGTAATACAGATAAAATCAAATAAATAGAAACACAGACTATATTATAAACTATAAAAAAATATGACACAATTAAAAATATAATAATTATATTATAATAAGTAAATATACCATTCATATACCCCTTACTAGGTACTAACCGTTATTAAATCAGACGAAGTAGGTATATAGAGAGTATATAATTATAAGTATTGAATAAGGAGATGTAAGCTATCGTATACTTACTACAGTATATATAGTATAATAGTATAAATTCTATATATATATATATAATTATCACTTAAAATCTATTATATACCTGATTATAAGAGACGATATTATATATAGATGGGCTGCATAGAAACTCACTATTACCAGAAGGAGAGTGTAGTCTAAAATATATTTAATGAATATATATTATAATAATTTAAATACTGTAAAACTCACTGAAATATCGTATTAAGTATTTAAATAACCTAACTCTATATGGAATAAATAATATCCTATTAACTTATATAACAAATTAAACCTATTATACTATATTACCGAACCATAACCTATAAATACCTAATATATCTTAAATAACATAACTTCAACGTAACTAATATATATATATATCTTAACAATATTAATACTACAATGTTATAATAAGGTAACCTATAAACCTATACATAAAGATATAATATATATCAAAAATATTTCAAAAGAAACAAGGTTTAAAACAGGTAAGAAACTTTAACTAGCTTATAATTATGTAATTCCTTAACATACTTGTTAAGATAATAAGATAAAAACAAATATTAATGAAGGAATATATTACTATCTATACATCCCATAATTATATTCCATTACCTGATATGTAATAATACATCATTATCTCAATTAAGCAAAAATCATAAATACTTTATAATTAAATGGATATATATATAATATTTATAGAACATTTTTTTTTTTTTAATTCATATAATTAACTATTTATATTTAATATATTTATTATTCATAACCATTATACCCATTATACATATCTTATTCTAATACTAGTACTATATCCATATATAATTAACTAATTATAATTTTTTATATATTATTATGTTACTGTGTTATTTGTTTCAATAAATATCTGGTTTAAGGGCCATATACGTTATTATATTATATAAGTATTATTTTACTATTTATTAATAATATTAATATATATATATAATAAATAATATTATTATATATATATATATTAATTATATATATTATATATATATATATTATAATATTATATATAATTAATTAATTTATAAGTATTATATTATATATATAATAATATATAATATATTATATTATATTTAATTATATAAATATATATTAATTATATGATTAATATATACTATATATATATATATCTCCCCAACGATACAGAGGCCCTGAATTAATTATTTAATGTATTGATCGGATAGGTGAGAATAATAAAATAATATCTAATTAAATAAAAACTAATATTTAAAATTTCCGAAGAATTTTTTGAAAAAAATGTGAGGAATTGATATGATATTTTTTTTCATTAACTTATTTAATGACGTTAATACAACTTATCAATTTTCATAGGCTTGTAGGTTTTGTAAAATTACATACCGAATTAAGAATTAGATAATTTTTTGTTATATACTCAATAAAGAACATGTTTTTAATAATTAAAATTGTTATTTTTAAGGAAAATAATTTTCTGCTAAAAGTCAACTAATAAATCCAAAAGTAGGCATATACTAAAGAAATTTATTACTAGTAAAAATAATTGATGGTCACTTCTCCCCGACTTTCATATGTGCTAGATAGATTTTATTATCTCAACTATCGCTAAATTACCGAACAGAAAAAAAATTTTAATATCGTTCAATTTTTCATTATTGGAATATCAAAAAAAAGTGATTGTTGGAAATATAGGATCAATACGCATGAGCAGACAAAAACATACAGAAAATCGAAAAAGATACGTAGCTAGTACGATTGCTCACCTCCATACCGTTAATGGAACCTATTGCGTATTGCATTAATATTCACACGAGTTTGAATTACAAGTGCAGTTGGTCGGGGAAAAAGAAACCAATCTGGAAGTTGCTTCGAAAGGAGCCTGTCACACAATACCCACTCGCGGTTTGGAGAAAAATATACTTGCGCAAAATTATCTGAACTAATGATCTACAGCACTCAAAACAACAAAGACATAAGCGAACCACACAACGTATTTTAGACGGCCCGTGTGCCACATAAGGCTTAATCCAATATTGGATGTTATATATAGTCAGAAATCAGGCTGATAATCCGAAACTCTATATCATCAGATCCTCATTTATGGATACCGTACGAAGTTCGAAAAATGTCCCCAGCTCCCAGCACCAAAAACTTGGATCTTGCTCCTTTCAAGACCAATGTCAAATGACCTACGGATCACTTGCAAAATATTCTACAGCTAGTTCACTTATCATGCTAAAAACATGATATCACACCTGAATACGGCCTTAAGATAATCTTCATCGTGAATACTGCTTGAATCTCAGTTTATTTACTCATCTATGAAGGTTAGGCTACATCCTACTAAAATAAAAAAAAAAAATTTTTATTTTTTTTTTTTTTCTACCTAGGAAATTTAAAAATTTATCCATTATTTTTTATTTTTTTTATTTCATAGATAAGATGAAAGGAATTTTGAGGACCCTTTGTTAAAATTTTTTTTATTTATATAGTATATGGGGTTTTGCATATTGATTATATGTGTCAAAACTTTATATTGAGCGGGCGTGAGAAACTTATTCATCAAGACTCAACTTGTTACAGCTTGGATTCTTGAAAGGATATATTGGGATAATAATGTACTCTATGTTTAAAAATACATGTTAACTCTCACCTATTTACTTATCCAAAGTCATCTTGACACATTCCAGAACTGGATTGCTCCTATACGGTGATGATTTTCCCGTTTAATGAACGTTTTTATTGGTGTATTTACATCGTTTTTTTGGTGTACTCCCTTGTTTTATTTTTCGTGTGGTATGATTTTAAACTCTATGTATTAGATTTTGTTAACATCGTATAATAATGTGAGAATAAAATCATTTACGAATGATGGCATTTTAATTTTTTAGACTTTATTTATATATTAACCTAACCCAATTTTCATACATATGTAAAATATCTTTTAACAAAATCTTTGTTAACTATATTATTAATTATATTAATATACATAATATATTATATAATATAATATTTATATTATATAT
>JABUQX010041273.1:2500-37500 GCA_015478945.1 Trachelipus rathkii | reverse complement strand
GACTTTAATAGTAACACTATGAATATTCTTCACAATATATAATTTTGTAATGTAATATAAGAACAATATATAATGTAGGGACATCTTTTAATTTATCTTTTTATTTTTTTTTGACTGAATATTCATTCCGCTATCTAAATTATTTTCTGTGAAATATTTAAATACTTGAAATATTTAAATACTTAAATAGTTGAATACTTGTGGGCCGTGGTGGGTCTTGTACTTAAAATCAATATATATATATATATATATATATATATATATATATATATATACATATGACCTGTTAATAATAATAGTATTATATAATATATATATTTAACTATATAAAGTATAAAATTCTCATAAATAGCTTTATATAAATTTATATATAAGTTTATAATATGGGTGGTATAACGTTATATATTATGAATTATATATCAATTATAATATAATTAATCATTGTTATTATTAGTATTATTAGTAATTTTATTTCATATATATATTAATTAATTTATATATTATATGTTATATATATATTTATATATGTTAGTAGGTGAGTAATATATTTAAGTATTACTAATATATATATATATATTATATATACTATATATAATATATATAGTATACATACTAATATGATATACATTATTTGCATCTATATTAATATAATGAGTTTTACTTAAAAAGTCAGAAATAGTATATTTAAATAAATATAGTATATTAAATATAGTATAGTTATATATATGTAGATATATAGATATATATAGCTATGATATGAAATTATATATATTGATCAGGTTATATATATATATATATATAAATATATATTTAATATATATATTATATATATATATATATATATATAGTATATATAATATATATATAATATAGATATATATGGTTGAAAACTAAAGAAGTTACCCGCATCATATCTCGAAAACTAAGCTAGGTATACAAGAAAACTGATAACACATATGGAATCAGCGTATGAAATTATTAGGGGAAAATTTGAAAAAAAAAAAAATTTAATTTTTTTTATTTTTTTTTTTTATATCTCCTACACAACTTTTGGCAGACGCAAAACTAGTACCAAATGTAGAATCAGCGGGGTATGAAATTTGTATAAAAAAAAAAATTTGTGAAAATTTTTTTTTTTTTAACTAAAGGAAATACCCAGGGAAACCGCAAGATCGCAAAGAGTCGCGGGTCTCTCGGCCTCCCGGGGACGACGGGGGGGACTTCGTCCCCCCCCTGTCCCACCGTCGGCTCGACAGCCCCCTAAAAAAAATTCATACGTGCTGATTCCAAATATTTTTTATATGGTATAAAAATTTTTTTCCTTTTTTTGTTCATACATATTTCACACGCTTAATTCCATATATATTATAGTTTTACTTCTACCTATTGCGTAGCTTTTGGAGATATAAAAAAAAATTAAAAAAAAAAAAACTTTTTTTTTTTTTTTCATGTTTCCTACAAATTTCATACGCAGATTCCATATTTGTTATTTTTTTTCTTGTACCTATCTTAGTTTTTGAGAAAAAAAAATGCGGATAACTTCTTTAGTTTGGCCTTATATAAGATATATATATATATATATAATCAATATATATATATATATATATTATAGTATATATATATATATATATATATATATAAATATTATTAATTATATAACTATATATATATCAATATATATAATAATATATATATATATTATATATATTATATTATATCTATATTACCTTACTTCACAGAAACCGATACGAATTTTGATGGCAGAAATTTATTGTAGATCTTTCAGCCGAAAGACTCGAGAGTTCCCGAGTGGAAACTTCAGAAAATAATTTTTACTGATATTATCGCGGAGGAATTCTCCGCCTGAAAAATTTGCTAATGAGCGATTCATCCAATGTTACACAAGCGTCAGTATACAATCCGTAAAATCATGAAGTGTTTGCAAAGTAAGTTTTATTTTGCATACTAAATAAGTATTATCGCATCCTGTGCGATTGTACATATATATATATATATATATATATATATTATATAATATATATATTATAATATATATATATTATATTATATATATATATATATATATATATATATATATATATAATACTATATATATATTAATATATATTCATATTACTGTATATATATATATATATATATATAGTATATATATAATATATTATAATAAATATATATATATATATATATATATATACTATATTATATATATACTGTATATATATATATATATAATATATATATGACTATTAATATATATTATATATATATCATATATTATAATATATATATATATAATATAATATATATATCATATTAATTATATTAGTAGTTTATATATAATTTATATATATTATCATATATATCATAAATAGTATATATTATATATATATATTAATTAAATAATATATATATTATATATATATTATATATATATATAATATATATTTATTATATATATTATAAATATTGTTATTAATTATATATGATTATAAGATATATATATAATATATATATTATATATATATATTATATATATATATATATATATATATTATATATATTTATTATATATACTATATAAATATATAATATATATATATATATATATATAATATATATATATATATATAAATTATATATATATAAATATAATAATATAATATATACTATATATATATTAGGTTATATATATTATATATATATTATATTAATAATATATATATTATATATTATAATATATATATATATATTATATATATATATATATATATATATATATATATATATATATATAAATATATATATATAATATATATTAGTATAATAATTTTAATATATCAGCTTCTTTATTTTCAAGTATAAAATGAATTAATTAGTGAGTGAGGAACAGTATATAAGTATACTATATATATATATATATATATGTATATATATTATATGATAGTAATAAATTAAAATGACTATATGGGATGTTAATTGTGTGTATCTATAGCAACTTTGGTTATATATATATATTATATGTAGTAGTTAATAGTAGTTATAATATATTTAGATTATATGTTACTCACTCATATCATATATATATACTATACGGAAATATTTTACTCATTGTCTATATAAGAGTATAGCTATGTAGCTGATTAGTATTAGCTAGTATATAAGAAATCTATAATTGGATATTAGATAATATATTATTAGTATAGTATATAAACTTATTATATATATTATATATATAAATATATATATTATATATTTGGTCATATATATAATATATAATATATATATATAATAATATATAGTGTATTGTATAAAAGTATAGTTATTATGTTCGATATATATTTAGCCTCGAGTGATATAATATATATATATAAATAGGTATATCTTGACTATTTATGATAAATTATAATGATTCGTTATAGGTATTACGAGTATTAATGCTGTGACGTATATTTTTGCGAGTAAGTTACCTAAATTATATAATATAATTAAATTCACTTCAATGTTTCGTGTGGAGATTCTATATTGGAGAACTTAGTTTCATATTCTATGTGGAGAATGTTGCATTCTGAGTTTGTATTTTTGTTATATGCAAACTTTTATTAATTTTAAACTTAACTTTAGTAATTGTGATCGAGAATGCTAATATTTTTTCATATAATCGTAGTAATATATAAACTGAATTATACTGCCCTAAGATATATAATAATCTCAAGTTAATTATTTGAGGGTTTATAATATAATTGAGATTTTAATGAGTTATGTTGAAAAGTCGAAGCACCCAAGGGCTTTTACGACTATGGATTATTGAAACTGATAGATATAAATTATTATGATGTGTTGTAACTCATCCGCTCCGGTGTCGGAAAACTACTGTTTCCCACGACTTAACCTCGCAGACGCTTAATCATAAAAATAGGGATACAGGATTTACAGAAAAGGTTTATTATAATACATAAAATCATAAGTCTTAGAAATGGGAGACATAATACATTAATCATACATTATTATATGTACAGGGAGTGAACCATATTTTAACTCTATTTGCAAGGTCTTTATTTATTAAGTATATTATATAAACGCTATTATATATATCATACAGTATTCAACGGTCTGGAAATACAAACGCCATTATATATATATATATATATTATATATTATATATAATATATAATTATAATTATATTATATATTATATTATATATAATTATAATATATAACATACTGCTAATTTTATTCATGACAAATGTTACACCAAATATTATTTAATATTAATATATATAATATTTATATTATTAATATATATAATGATATATATACACATTAAATTTACAAAGCGCTAGAAAAAAGAAGAGTTTGCATACAAATCTTTTATAACTTGTTATAAGTTTACCTGCAACAAAAGATCACTGAGTTCATCTAGAGGCTCTTCGATCATTCATTTGATATCCTTATTTTTACTCTCTATACGCTCAAAAGGACTGGACTAAACTATCTCGAATTTTCAAGACCTGACTTTGAATATAATGCATAGAAAATTTTCCTTGATAGAGAAACATATTCTCAAGTTAATACTACATTAGTTGCAATTTCTCTTTAATTCTTTATTTTTATTACACTTTACAACAATGATAATTTTTAGTTTTATTTTTTTGATAATCTCAATTTCTTTAATATTATATTTTGATTGTTAATCCACCTTTGTACTTGAATTTAAATTCCTTTATTTATTAATTACAAATACTCAAAGTATTTTCTGCTTCATGGTTTGTATTTTTCTTGATCTTTTTCCTAAAATATCTCTCATAACTTCATATATGTTATAGTTTAATAAGTGGTTAAATATAATAACAGTGAGAAGATAGTAACTTATATTCATTAAAAATATTTCGAATGATATGGTAAAATTAAATAAAATAAAAGGAAATAATGAATAAAGTTTCAAGTTTCAAGCTAATTCATGAATGAGTATAATCATAAGTGATATATATATATATTATATTATAAATAAACACTTAATTATTTAGATGAGTGAGAAGATTAATAAATAACGTAATAATGAGATTATGAGATGAGTAAGTAATTTAATAATAATAATAATATAATTAATGTAATATAATAATAATAATAATAATAATTAATAATAATATAAAAATAATAAATATATTAGTATAATAAAAAAATAAAAATAGGAATTATTAAATAAATATAGATAAAATAATAAACATTATTAATTATTCAAATTGACATTGAATCAATTAATTGTTATCGTTATAGCATATAAAATAAAAATATTAATAGGATTATTTGAGATACTATATTTTAAAGTATATTATTTCAAATTTAGACAAGTTAAATATTATAGATAAATATTATAATTAAGACAATTATAATAATAATAATAATAATAATTTTATGGGTATTACTTAACCTTTTTATACTGTGATTTTATAGTATTTTAATTATAATTAAAGTGTGCGTTGGATATTGTTGATTGTTGCGAATCTGGATTTGCGTGTGGAGATTTTGAGATTCCTTTCATTAATAATATACCAAATATATTTCTAGGTATTTCTATGTTTGGCCTATTTTCTAATTATTCCTACATGCTTCTCCTTCCTGTATCCTTTAAATACCCTTCTTATTTTCTTACCTCACCTGGTATCTATTTCAGACCAAATTGATACATATGATTTATTTAATTATTTTAATAATCAAGAGAAATAATTGAATAAATAATAATAATAATAATTGATTACATCATAAAATTCGTAAAAATACCTATAAAGTTAAATTTATAATAATTAAATAATTAAATAATAATAATTAATTCAATAATAATAAATTTATAATAATACAAGAAATAATAATAATAACAATAAATTAAATAATAGTAGCATTTTGGCAGACCTCGGACATGCGTTGTTGGTCGCCTAAGCAGCCATGTATTATTCGGTCGAAATTGTTATGATATCGTTTGTATAGGTACATGTAATATATTAAAGGAGAAATATTAAAATATCGAGAAGTAGTAGTGTGAAGAGTGAAGGTTGAGGTGAGCATTGTATTTTAAGAAAGTGGGAATTGATTCTGGGCTCGTCTGTGACTGCTTAATAAAAGTGAAAGCTGAACTGTGGAATCGTACTTTGAGTGTTTAGTTGGTCGTTGAAATGTAGTGTATGCGCTGGTGTGGAGAGGAATGGAATAGAGGTGGAGAAAGATAAAGGTAAGTTGCGATTTATCTGATGTAGTGACATTGTGGCATAGGACACAGGGGCTGTATGGTGGTTAATTTAGTATTATGGTGTGGGAGAAGTACTAGGGCCTTAATTCACCTGTAATTACACTATCTTTATTAAAGGTTGTATCGGAAAGGTCAGAGGCTAATGATTGAATGAGATTCTTGTTTGAACTATTACTGAGCATCTTCCAGAGGGTGATTGTATGTGGAAGTGTGAAGCGACTTTCTTTGGATGATGTTTTTAATTTGTAGTAATTTGGTATAGATGATAGTGAAGCTTACAGGATTGATTATGTTGTTTGGTTATAATACCGATCTATAAATTAGGTGGTAATAGGTGATGCAGAAAAAAGTTATATGTAATGGTATAATTAAGGTAACTTATCGATTATGTTGATAGGCTAGAGAAAATTGAAGAATATGATAAGGAGGGTGATTTATTTCTTAGTTTGAGATAAAGACGTATGTGTGTATTGACTTGATATTAATACTTCAAATTCTAACTTAAAAGCAAGTATTCATATAGCATATTACTAGAGTTGGTTGTTGATGTTATAAAGATCTAAGTATCGATATACTAGTAATAAAATAAGACAAATGATGATTATTTTTTGATTGGCTTAGTGACGAAAGAGAATGTTGAAGTATGTGTATATTGTGAGATGTTAATATCACGCTGAAATGGACGGCTGTGTGTGATTGTGGAGTTATTATTCGATGATACTCACTCCTCATGTTGAGATTACGGTATAGTGTGTGCTGTGGTAATCTGGGTACTCGGCGGCGAAGGTTATAACGCAAGTTAAGTTAATTATTCTCGCACGCGCAATATGGGGTGAAATGCATATTAGTATGAATATGACGTTGTGAGTGAGAGGTTCAGAGTTTTCAAAATGGGGTTTCAAATTAAATAAGCGAAACAAGATATTACAATTCTAATTGTTCAGGCCACTTGGCAAATAAATCAACGGGTGTTGGAAATCTGTGGTGTAACAAGTTGAAGCGTGGTGATATTAACATTAATATTGGACACTAGCAAGCGATTAGCTGATATCTTCTCAGTATTCATCAATGGAAAAGATGCATCTTGTTAGTGCACTGTGGTGTGTCGCTAGTAGCAGAGGTGGAAAATGGGATGTAGTGAATATAATACTCTTGAAATTGCTCTAGTGGTTAGTGATGACTATAGTTATTGAGTAGGTGTACTTTTGCCTAACGACTCTTCGCTCAGAAGATTAATACAAGAGGAGTATTTACTAATTATACTGAAAGTTCGAAGTGTTAGTAGGATGGTAGTCGCGTTGTTGAAAGCCAATCAATTTTTCTTTTTTCACAAATGATTAGATAACTTATAACACACGCAGGATGATGAAGTGTCTACGAGAAACACTCACAAATAGGACTGTATAGGGATTTGATTATGGAATGTATAGCAAGTTTATTCACAATTATCGCTTAGGAGGAGAACTAAACTGGATTGTCTCGATTGATATCCTCATGTGTGATAAATAAATATGCAGTGTTGAAGATGTTAATAAATCAGGTATAATGCTATTTAGTTCGTAACTGTATTTACTCGCGCCGCGCACTATTGCAGACATATACTCAGGTAAGAAACTATGAAGTGTCTGGTACACTAGCACGAAGAACCCTTGCTACATACTGGTACTCATATTGAGAATCAGGCGACATTCACAGGATAGTATGCCATCAGTTTTTTTAGTTCAATAGGTGTCAATTCTGCGGATTGCAGAAGAATATGAGTAGGTATGTGGGATACTTGGTTAATCGTATATACTGAGTTAAGTTAGATTTAAATGTTATTGTGAAGATATATTATGTTAAGGGAGACCGCTGATTATGAGCAATTCACTTCTGAAGATTCTCTTACAGAGCACCTCATAGGCGCTTAAATAGGATAATTGTAATGTAAGAATATAGAAATAATAAAAATAGATGATTGTTGATGTTGATTTTGATTATTGTAGACACACCTTTAGTAGTAAGACAATTTTTCCTCGCGTGAGATAGTCATGTCTGTGTACTCGTATGTTAAAAAGTAATGTGTTATGAGATGTTGTCATCTTCTTGGTAACATATGGATTATAGGAGAGTATAGTTGGTTGTTGAGAGCTATTGCCATCGCTTTTTGATAAGATTTAGCAGAGTGTGAAGATTGTTAGAAGTATGTCATCTATAATATCTCTATACAATGAATGTATGCTGACGAGTTGGAGTTAGCTGGTGTGTAGCATATGATCTAAGAATTGTGTGCTGGCTCGAAGTACGATGGGTCATGTCTGATACATGGTGTGCATATGTGTTCTTGGATTGGTTTGACTGAGTTCGAGCACGCTAAGCCTAGTCATTTAATCTCAATGCGCAGACAGAGTTGATTCACCATATAGTTCTCGGGAGACATATCATGAGAAGCGAAATATAGACGCGCAAGTAGCATATAGATTCTCTTTTATTTGGCAGAAATACCCAGTGTGAATGGCAATGTTAAATAATATCTCCCTTTGCATCTTGGTCATGTGGGAGGGATAGCACTAGTGAGTATAAGAGAGATTTTTCGTTGCAACGTGCTTTAGGAAGCTTGTCATGATTTCAGGGTATTACGTTTATTTTTAGTAAAACGATATGTGTGTCGAGGAAAAGAGAATTGATGGAATAATGGAGTTACTATTCTGTGTCGTATTAAGTATAACGCTTTTATGGAAGATGCGCGCGTGTATTATGACTTGAAGAATTATTACTTGATTAGAATGATAAGATATACTCAGACATATGTGTACTCCTTTAATTTGATCCAGAGATACGGAGTGTAGTAGGTCATGAGTAGAGGTGGATTAATTTTAATACTATATAGTGAAACATATCTCTAAATGTAGGCAATTTGAGATCCATACTAGACTGAAAGCAGGATCATTATAGATGAGGAGAGATTTTAATTATCAAGTTGTTCCTCACTTTAGGATTGTTATATATCATTTTGACTCGTGCTCAACAAGCGTGTATTAGCCATATGGCATAGTGATTGGATAACTTATTTATGAAGCCTTTGCTTCACAGCTGTTGCAGGGTTTGTCATATTGAGTGATGTTTGGAGTTTCAGTCCCAGATGTCAATTACTCGCGATGATGTACTCTGGCAGGCGCTCTATTTGCATTAGATGATATATAGTGGCAAAAAAAGAGCTAGTAGAGCTTGTTTATGCTCACTCAGGATAGAAGCGTATGTAGAATAAATGGATAGTGCGTTAGTTGCTCGTATAAATTGTGATTTATATGGTCAAACTCTCTCGAAGAGAATATGTTGATCATGATGGAGCTTACTGTATGATATTGGTTTTCCGCTATCAATCCATTGAGCTCAAGTCCTCTCCATGGTTTTGAGTGGACTTTGTCATCTCCAATAAATTGAAACCGTATTTTCAAGGTAAAAATCGAATATTCTCTTCTTAAAAGGGCCTGTGGTATATATGGAAATTTTTAAAAGTGACTAATTATGCACAATTACGCCCGAGTAATGAGGGTGTGAACATCAAGATCCAGGTGACGCAGTCTGGTTTCTCTGTCCGGAATGTAGAATCGGATATGAGGAACTAGAATAGATAGACGTATTTTGAGATAGTATGATGATTCCTATTGTACTTATATTATTATGTGTGATTTATAGAATATTGAGTTAATTGATGTCTGTTGAAATCTTGTAGTATTATGAGGTTATGAGAGGAAATACTAGGTATATAGTAAGTGTAGTTGCAGGTATATAGTAAGTAGGTAGTTGTAATATAAAAGGAGAGTTTGTGATAAGTAACATGTATGGATAAGAATAAAGGTTATATTACATAGGTAAATAAGTGAGGAGTGAAGTCCGCTCTTGTATGTATAAAATGGTGAGCATATAACTGGGAACATAAATGTGTGTCTGATAAGTTTTTAAATTAAATATATTAGATATTTATATGTTGGATAAAAGGGAATGGATGATGTACTCTCAGAATGATAGTTACGTGATAAAATTGCGTGATTAAATTATTGAATTGATATAGGTGTGATACTTTGGTTGCTCAATTTAAAATTCCTTGTAGTTAGATATAGTGAATGAATCATAATAAGTCATTTATGATTATGCGCTCTAGTGGTTTTTGATCATGATAGGGTAATATGTTTTAGTAACCTGTTATATATATATATAATTTATTATGGTAATGTATATTAATAGTAGTGTTAAGCTATGGTCGTATGGAATAAGTAGGATATAGCATCTGGTAGTGTCAAAGTGTTTGATGATTAATGGACAATTCTATTGACTCGAGTACGTGTTAGTTTTGCAGCAAGAATTAGTATAAAATGTTAGGATAAGTAATATAAATCGAGGTAAATAAACTCATTAGGAAGTTATTTTTAGGTAGGATAGAAATAGACGTAATATATGATGAGGAATAATTAATGAGCGTTTACATATTGTAGATGAATTTGGGTCATTTTGGATTTAAGGATTGATTGAGTGATAATTATGTTCGGTTGGTTAAGCGAATGTTATATAATGATTGAGTAGTGGTCGAAATCTGGACCGTTTATCTGGTAGAGACCCGTAAGAAAATAAGTGTGAAATTGAATCAGTAAGGATGCTACTGAAGGAGTAAGTTTATAATGTAGAGTTTTGCAGAGGGCAGAGAGAAAGGCTCATAATCAAGGAGGCGAATGGTGGGGAATTCGTGAATGGATTTATAATAGTTGGGCTTTGCCACGGGATGAACCCACAATGTCTACTTGCGCACCCACGCTCAGAGGGTCCGTCCGCAGTCTCGTGAAACTTCTTGGGTATATTTTTCTGACTGCGACGAAGTTCTCACTAAAAGGGTATCAAGTGAATTAATATAAGAGCTTTTACTTTTTCTTACTTGAGTCATGTTTTTCTACTATTTTTATTTTTTGCTTCCGGTTTAAAACAGGGGCAAGCCCCAATCTAGGGATAGAGAGGTAGATGATTAATGTTAATTAATATATTTTGAATATATATATATTATATAAAATATATATATATATCATAATATAATATATATATTAATAATAATATATTTATAATTATATTATTATATATATTTATATATATATTATATAATATATATTATATTATAATAATAATATATATAATATTTATATATATTATATATATATATATTATATTATATATGATATATTATATTTATATTATATATAATATATTATAATATATATATATTAATATATATATATATTACTATACTATATATACTATATAATATATATATCATTTATATATCATATATATTAAGTATATATATATATATTATAATAATTATAGATATATATTATATATATATATATATTTATATTATATATATATATATATACTATTTATATATATAATATAATATAATAATTATATATATATTATATATTATTATATTATATATAATATATATATATATATATATAATTATTTATTAATATATATATATTATATAAATATATATATACTATAAATATATATATATTATATTATATTATAATATATATATATATATTTACATATATTTAATTAATATATATATTATATATATATCATATAAGTATAAAGTAATATATATATAATATATACTTTATATTATATATATATTAATATTATATAATATAGACATATAAATATATATAATTATAAATAATTTAATATTTTCTAATATTTATATATATATTAAGATACATTATATCCGTAGGAGGCTTTACTATCTATCAAGGGATTCAACAGTAAAAACAAACACTATAAAATTTCTCAATTTTATTATTTTAGAAAGACATAAGGATTCATCGAATTTTTCCGATGTTTCGCAATTACCAAAATTTTTGTGTCCCCATGAGCCAGTGACGAACCGAGGTACGGTTACAAACCTATAATCGGTCTGATATTACTAATTTCACAAAATTGTATCAGAAATATATGTACATATGGACATTAATTAACTAATAATGAATTTATCTATTGATAAAGGCAAAAAATAAGTTATTATTTAATGATATCGTACTTTTTTACGCATCGTATTATTCTCAAGACTTACTTCTTTTTAATAACTTATTACCAAAAACTTGTCTTATTATGATACGTTAACCCTTTATCTTGTTCAATAAGAGAGATAGGATATTCCTCTCAGTTAGGCAAATTTTTTTCAGATATAATGGTGAATAATATTATTATATATAGTGTATGTTCGACTTTATATAAGTATTTTCAAAATTATTATATCGTACAAATTAATTACAAATAGGTTATTAATTTAATTATGGTTTTAATTACTATAGTGACTTCGCAATGGAATATTTTTTCAATTATTGTCATTTTTGTCTTAATGATGTAGATGTCGGTCATCGAACGGTTTTGTTCAACTCCATGTATTGAGTTTGGGAGAGAAGGATCTCTCATTTTAATGCCTATGTGGCTATCGTAAAACATGCAATTTCACTGTCGTGTTTTTTCTACTTATTTGCTATGAGGTATGGGAGAAAAAAGAAGGTGGAGGTTATATATAAATATTGATTGTTCATTAATAATAATAATATAATAAATAACCCAGGTATTCGAAAATAAATGATATAATATTTTTATTTGAAAAGTCTGACTCATTCCTAAAAATAATAATTATATATATAATAAGTAATAATATAATTAGATAATATATAATAATAATTAATAATAAATAATATAATAATATAATACTTTTAATAATAATTTAATATAATAATTAATAATAATGTTGTAATATTGTATTAATAGAAATATTCTCTTCAACAGCTATAGGAGATAAAACTTTTTCATATAGAATGTTATTATTCATAATAAGAATAATAATTACTACTAATAATAATGATCTATCATCAATTAGAAGAAATAATAAGAATAATAATAATAATAATAATTACATATAATAATAATTCATAATAATAATAATAATAATAATAACAATAACAATAACAATAACAATAACAATAACCAATAACAATAACAACAGTTCAACATCAACATCAACATCAACATCAACAATCAACATCAACATCAACATCAACTCAGACATCAACATTCAACACTTCAACACAATATCAATAATCAATAGTCAATATTTCATATCAATTTCATCATAAAGATCAGATATCAATATTGTCTCAATAGCTATATTATCTGTACACATAATAATTTACCTTAGCTTAAGAACTACTCTTCTTTTTATCTTATTAGATTTTAAATCAGGTCTTTTAACTGGTGAACTAATGGGTGATATAAGGACAATATCTTTTTCATTTATAATTAATGAATAATTTTGGTCACTATGGTTATTGATTTTTTTAATGTTACCTTCCTTCATATCTACATCGCCACAACTCACTTTCAGATGACTCGAATCTTTTCCAGAATATTCTTCAATAATTTTATCAGGTGAAAGGTGCTCTACTATTTTATTGAGAAATTTAATTTATCTTCATAATACTTTAATCATATTCATTAATAGGTCTAATAACAATAAATAATATAATAATTAATAATAATAAATATTAATAAATAATAATAATAATAATAAGAATAATAATATTAATAAGAATAATAATATAAAGATAATCTAATAATAATAATAATAATAATAATATATAATTATAATAACAAACATTACTAATATATTAATTGCATTTGACAGAAGACTATAATATTCTATAATAACTTTCAATTTCATTTGAAAGAAATATAACACATATTATTAAATAGTTTACCATAATGAGCGTGGTGAGTAATAATTATATTAAAAAGTTAATAATAATAATAAAAAAGGAAGGCATGAGTACAATTTTAATGATCATAATAATAATAATAATTAATACAAAGTAATATATAGAATAATAATATAATTTAATTTGTGAGATAATAATAAATAATAAATAATTAAAGAATAATAATAATAATGATAATAATAATAATAATAATAATAAAGATGATTATAGTGATAAGAGTGTAATAATAATATAATGGATAAATTGAAAAAATAATAAAAGGATAATAATAATAATAATAATAAAATGATAATATAATAAATAATAATAGAATAATAACTTTACAATAACAATAATAATAAATAATATAATTAATAATAAATAATAAATACTTGTATTAATAATAAATTACAGTGAATTAGTCAATAAGATAATAGAGGTACCTCACACTTTACTTTGAGTTATAATTAGAATAATAATGATATAAATAATTATATAAATAACTCGAGATAATACACTAAAAGTCAGGTTATATTTTGATGAATTGCTCAACTAACCTCAATAATAAATAATAGTTATATAGGCTAAAAATAATAATAATAATGACATCAAGATAATGAGTATAATAATAGTGGTAATAATAGTAGTAGATTTATTTGAATAGTAATATGACTTAATAATAATAATTAGAGTTATTTGATGAATAATAATTAAGTAATAATGAGGAATCTATTGAATATTTATATTTATAATATGAGTATAGTAATAAGTCGAATAATAATCCTAGATATTGATAAGTAGTGAGATAAATGTAAATTAGTTTAATATTAGCAATATGAGTAATTATGTTGTAATTTTGGTAGATGTTAATTTGATGAAAATGTGCATTTACCTATTTTTAGTTAGGTGCAAGATGAAAAGGTAATAATGAATTTTATTTGGTGATATATAAATGTATTCAATAGTGTTACGACAATTAATAATATAGGTGTAATAATTTTTTTATATAATAATAACTAATGGTAGATTTATAGTGTTTTATAGATGTTATGCCTTATTTATAATAGGCCCTCCGGAAAATTATATTTTTGTAGGAATAATAAAGTAATAATGAGCTAAATATTGAGTTGGTAATAAGTATAGTGAAGTAGAGTATTAGTTTGTTCAATTAGGAGTAATATGATAAATGTTTGAAGGTAATGAATCAGATATGCAATTAAATGCACGCAGAGGAGCTCTCAGGAATTTATAACGGAGTGAAATATATAAGAATAGTAACTGAGAAAAATCTTTTTCTTTTATATTTAAGTTATATTTGTTCATGGAAATAACCTCCCAGTTCTGGGTGTTTTGTGTTACCAGGTGATGAGAAGAAATAATTTTCCTTCCACACAATGAAATGTACTATGAGCGGATCAGACCAGCAAGCGAGAGTAAGAGATTGAAGGTAGAGAGTTTAATGAAATGAAAACCTATAGCTTGACGCTCCTGTTTGTGGTGAAGATCAGGGACACATACAAGAAGACTCTCAAATCATTTGTCTCATAATTCATGAGTAACAAAGTACTTCTAAATTAGAAAATGGAATAATTATAATTTATAGATATTAATAATAATATAGGTGATGATTAATATAATGTGATAATGTCGTAAAAGTAGTAGTGAAATAGATGGTTATTGGAAGATAGGATAATAGATATATAGTTATTAGTGTATTATATTAGAAGTTATAAGTTATTTATTTCAATGAAAATTATATATAAAAATAATAAAAATAATAACTTAATATAATATTATAATAATAATAATAATAATAATAATAATACATTATTAATAAATAAATTACGAATAAATAATAAATAATAATAATTAATAATAATAATAAATAATTAATAAATCAATAATAAATAATAATAATAATATATAATAATTAATCAAATAATTTTTGAGATTGGAATGAATAATGGCTAATTCTCAGACTAGATTATACGATATCATGTAATCAGAGAACTCAATATATTATCGTAAGGCTCTCTCCCATGTATGGTAATTTGATTTAGGTGTTAATGTGATGTATTTAATTATTGTTATTATTATTATTGATTTAATTTATTAGTGTTTATATATGATATAGTTTATCTATTATATAACTTACTATGAAAGGTTTATTTAATGCATGAGTAATGGATGTTTAGGAGAGTTGGTTTCCCTCTCTAGAATTTGCACATTTGTGTCTGAATTTTGTAAACAGAATTGGTATATGCGATGAATCTGGCATTTATGAGTGCATTTATGGACGATGATTAAACGTTATTTAATTATTCTTTGTTAAGGGGGAATTGGTATAGCAAAGTGATAAAGATTTAAGTAATTTGTTAATATCGATAATAATTAGAGTAAGTTTTTAAGTAAGTGCTTGAAATATATAGTGGTGTGAGGTTTGATAATGTTAACGTTGTTTGAATTTGAAGGTTCTTTAAAGAATAACAAAATTAGGGGAAGATGATTAACATAGTAAAAACTTTTTTTTTGGCACTTTTAAAAAAGATAATTTATCTTTGGATTTAAATTTTATTATATTTATTGGTATAAATTTTATTATTTAGAATATATATAGATGTATAATTATTAATAAACAATATGATTTTACTGTTGTATTTATGTTTGGATAAAATGTTACGGATAAAAGGATTTATTATTTCTCGGAAAATCTTTCAATATCAGAAGTAGTGTGTGATGTAGAATTTTTAGCGCCATGAGAAATATATTACCAAATATATTATTTCATATAGATATATATAGTCGATAAAAGATTAGAGAGAAACTATTGCTATAAATTTAAATTAAAATTATTTAAAATGGAAAATTTTATGAATTAAAATTATTAAACTAAAATTGTGAAAGAAATTTTGATTAATTTTGAATAATTACAAAATGTTTCATACCTACGAAATGTATCAGAAAGCACTTAAAGTAATGGCTATAATTGAATTAGTATCGAAAGAGTTTTTAGTGTTGAGTGATGGTATATTATTTTTTATTTTATTTTATTTTATTGTTGAGAGGGAATTATTAGTGTTATTGCGTTTGTGAGGATATAGTTTAGATTTGACTCAATTTTTGAAATGTAAGGCTTTAATAGATATCCATAATATAACTATATATATTATTTCCTTATTCATTAGTCAAAATCAGATGATTACACAAGGCATTTTATTAAGTGAGTTAAATAAATAATTCATTATATAATAAATAGTGTACCTATATTAGTAAAGCTTTTTTTTTTTAGTTATATTATAATTAATACTTTATATAAATAGGAGTGTAAATATATTCACTAGACAAAATCTTCGACACAAATATATCATCTTATTTGAAGTCTATATAGTAAATAACTCTCATTTAATATGGGTTACTCAAACCTTTTTCATCACCACGATCGATTATATCAATAATAAACTCTTTAAAAAGAGAGTTAGTATTTTATATCTCACTTCAATCGACATATTTGACATATACTCTCTGTAGAATATTACTTATTAACTTCACTGAGATAAATAAGGTAATGCTCTAATTAAATCTCATGTGTATGTGTTTTACTAGTATACTTTTATTGTAAATATAAGTGAATCGCTAAAAAAAAACTAATTATCTATTTATTTAGACTACTAACTTTAAATGGAGTTATGGAGACCTCTTTGTTCAATTTATATATATTATTATGACTTATATTATATATACTATATATTATATATATAATATATCATTTATATTATATATATATATTTATACTATATTATATATATATTATATTATATATATATAATATTAATATATATTTAATATAATATTTATATTATATTAATATATATTATATTTATAATATATATTTATATATATAATAGTATATATATATTAATTATTATAATTATATTTAAATATATATATTTATATATTAATTAATATATATATATTATATATATATATAATTATTTATATAATATATATAATATATATATATATTAATTGTACATATAAATTATATATTTATTATTATATTATTATTATTATATATATTATTTATACTATATATATATATATATTAGATATATATATTATATATATATATATATATATAATTATATATTTAATATATATATATATATTATATATATTATATATATATATATTATAATTATATCATTATATATTATATATATATATATATTTATATAATATATAATATATATTATTATATTATAAAATAGTAATATAAATAGTTAAAACTTAACAAGCAAAATAAAGCAATGTTTTATAAATTCACTTATTATGTTAAATTTTATATAAGGTTGAATTAATAAAAAAAATAATTATCTTAATTATATATATATATATATTAATTTAATATATTATATATATCGTATAAATATAATATATATATTAATATTATATATTAATATTATTATATAATTATATAATAAATCTATATATAGATATATAATATAATATAAATATATATATAGATATATATATATATATATTATATATATATATATTATATTTATATATTTGTTATTATTAGTATTATATTTTATAAGTTAATATTATATATTATATAATATAATTTTTAATATATATATATATATATTATATATTATATTATATATATTTTACATATATAAATATATTATAAATTAATAATTATACTATTATATTAATTAATTATATATATAAGTATATTATTATTAATTTAATATATATATATTTATATATATATATATAAATAGTATATATTCATTTATTAAAACAATTTTTTTTATCACTATCCCACACTAACTTCATTAAAAGAATTATAATTATTTAAATATATATTTTACATATTAAATATATTATAAATATGAAGTGCAAAATTAACGAGATATATTTATTAATAATACTACTAATTAATATAAATGATTAGATACAAATCTTTTAGTGTATTACTATTATTAGGATGATTATAGTAGATCTACGATCACGGAAGATGAATACATAGATTATTGTGCTAAAGAATAAAATGTTTAAATAGAGATATTGGGTTAAATATAGATTATTGGTTAGGTGTAATAAGTAATATCTCACGTAAATGTTAATCCTCAGTTGGATTAAAGTAATTCTACATGTGGTTATATTATCAGCAATTGAATAAATAACACTCAATAATATAGATTAGCCAAGCATAAAATATATAATTTAAGTTATAAATAAGCTGTATAAATTTACAATTATTTATATATTGAGGAAAAGAGCAGAATTGACTCTTTAGAAACTCTCGTAAATATAAAAAAATATGCTTGCAATACTTATATAATATATCTTACTTCCACCCCCCCTCTCCCAAATACGTCAAATCTTGTTTAAAACCTACTATTAAAATATTAATAAAAGATAGCATAAAATCATCAAGCTACATACCAATGAAAAATAATACATTATCAATATAACCATCTTTACGTACCTCTTTTTAGGATTCCACTCTTTCGTTAATATATATTTGCTGATTAGTGTTGTAAATATTATCTCAAGAATTATTAATTTTTATGGTGTGGTGTACCTCAAATCTCTGATATCTATATTAGGTAAGTTATAATAAACTCGATGTATACAACGCTATTACATATTTTATATAACCCCAATTTTCAGCAATATTCTGAAACCCTAAATAATATTATATTAAGCATCATTATATATTTTAAATATATTTATCTCTAATAAAATATATATATGTCTATATTAAACACTCCTTATACTATATCTATCACTATACTTACAAAATTGAACTTCGTTATATAGATATTCTTTTACCCATATACATTTAATCATCTGGTAAAACGTTATTGTTTAAAGTGATCTAAAACTGAATGGCGCTCAGTAATATCAGTGATATAATATTATTATATAATAATATTAATAACTGTAGTAGATTTTGTTATTAAATAATGATATTATACAAGTATTTTCTATACGTATTTTTGTCATTCTTAGACAATTTCTCACAGTGTGCCATTCGAGTGTGAATAAGTTAAATAATGTAGAATTTCAATAATTTACTTATATTGGCTTACAAATATCTCTCTGCTTCACCTTCATGAATATAGGCATTCTTTATAACTGGCATCATATGCTCAAATATTTGTTTGGTTTGAAATCTTAAAGCCTTACTCTACTGAAAAGTCTTACATAATATAATAAGTGATATGATGTCATCAATTAAGTATATTGACAAGTAACGAGTTAAGATAAGGTCTTATTTTTGGAGAAAAAGTATTATAATGTAGATTTAGATTTGTAAATAATAAATGGAATATAAGTTAATATACAGTATGTATAGTGCCCTTGTGATCACCTATAGATTAATTGACAATTAGCTAACCAAAATCAATAAGGTAGTAATATTTAGTACTCAATACTTCTTGCAGCCTTATAAGCATGTAGAATTTTTTTTCATTTTTCAACTTTCGTAAAAGATTTTTATTCATTTTTTGTTTTATATAATTATTGGATTTTACTTCCCATTCTATAAGAATAATATAATTTTGTAATATATATTTAATAATACTCATACTGGATAATTCCTTCTAGCAAATTCGTATTATATATATATATAATATATATATAGTCATTTTATTATCTAAAATAATTAATTATTTATGCTTCATGAAATAATATTGCAATAAGGAATTTAATTAATATAGTACCTTTCTCTATAATCAGGTACTAATTGAGGTGAGTATAAGTGACTGAGTAATCTTTACTCGATAGACAAACTTAGAAATGACTCATTCATCGGTTATCTCATTTATATAACGTCTAAGTAGAGTTCTTCTTTACCTTTCCTATTAAACATTTACACTAGATCTCTTAATAACTGGTAAGTGACAACTAATTAGAGACCATACACGTCCAGTAATGAATAGTCTCAATTCATTTTTATAGGCTTTAGAGTTAACGACTGTACAAACAATATTAGGTATTTATATACTACTAATTTAATTACTGCACTAAATTGGAAATTTTATCATACTTTAATAGTAATTTCTATACTTGTAGGAAAAATTATTACTTTTATTTTACTATTTTGGATTTTTTAGTACCTATCGATATCTGATATAATGGATCTAAAATTAGATTGAATTAATACCCATAATAATGCTTTTAAGTTCTATGAGAACATGAAACTCATAAATAGTACTTAAATAGTATATAATATTATTCAAGTACACGTAAATAGATATAGTGTGAGTGAGGTATAAAATTTCCTAAGTAATTAAAATGACACCTAATATTTATGTGGATGTTGGCTATCTATTAGTGGCAATGATTGCAAATTGTGAAATCATTCATAAAATAGATAAAATTATATATAATGAGTAACTTTTCTACAGAAAAATAGAGTGTAGTGTAGTTGGCTAAAAACATGATAAGCATCTTGAAAATCTCTTATTATATTCTGTACATTATTATTATCTTTAAGAAAATAATCATTCATTATTATGTATATAATTTGTTCATTTATAGTTCATTACTCACAAAAATAGGTAGTTCTAGTAGTTTAAATTAGTGAAATGGTATGTAGTGATTTAATAAATATTGTTATTTATTATTATAACGACATATAAACTATTAATGTATTCTAAATGATATTTATTTTTATTCTATATATATATTAATCTTTGTATCTTTGTAAATTAATATATATATATTGTCATATTGCATATCTACTTACGTTATTTCTATAAATTTTAAATTTTCTCTAATGACTTTTGTAATTCACAAGAATGATATTTTTTAAAATTGGTATATTATAATTATTATATTAATAATTTTATATATATATAAAATAGATCTATAATATAAAATTATGAATTTTACATTAATTAAATTTACTACTTCAATCCTCTGATTTTGCTAAGCAAATTACATGTATGACTTATTATTTCGTTGGCAACTTTTAGAGGAATATCTTTAGAATAAATATATGAAGCAAAATTTGTAATTTCATTAAAACGTGACCCTTCTCTATCATGATTTTTAGTGACAAAGTAATTCTGTTCACAATAACTTTGATTAACACATGAATTAACTATATTTTCCTTGAATACTTCAGATTGCTGATTCTCATCATCATTATGTACATGATTTTTCTTGATATGGTTTATAAATCCTCTATATGAGTAAAAATGCTTATTACGAAGATCTTGAATACAATACAACATTTCTATCAAAGTTTCACACTTGTAAAATTTTAAGTGATTTACATATACTTTACTATTAACGAAGTATTTATGGCATTTAAAGCATTTAAACATTTTGGCTAAAATAAAATAAAAATGTTAAGAATCTAACAAATCTAACGTTAATTGAAAAATTAAAGAAATATAATTAAAACATTATTGTGACTGCATTTTATTCAAAATTTTGCTCCTAATGTCCTTGATTCGAGGAGATTCTTTCTGTTCGTTTTTATCAATATTGTAAATTGTAGTTTGAAGAAAAGTCAGCATAGGACTAAAGCATTTCTCGTAGGATATACGGAATACGTAGTGGCACTTGAACAATTCGTCAAATGCACCCATGAAAGAATCACAAGAGGTGCGAACACACAACGAGTCAATAAAAATGAAATAAGAAGATATTTCTTTTCTCGAGTTTCCTATTGCAACTAAAAATGGTTGAGATCCCCTAAATTCTTCTGCGTTAGTGCTTAAAGGAATTCCAACCTGAAAAAAAAATCAATAGTAATATCAACAAAATTAACTTCTCTTAATAATAATAATAATAATAATAATAATAATATAATATAATATATAATAAATAATAATAATAATATATAATATAATATAATAATATATAATATTATATATTATTATTATTATTTTATTATTAGTATATTATTATTATTATTATTATTATTATTATTATTATTATTATTATTATTATTATTATTATTATTATTATTATTATTATTATTATTATTTTATTTTATTTTATATTTTTAGAGACTTAAAGAATTCAAAATTTTTGATCGCCTATATATATATATATATATACTAACTAAGTATATACTTAAATATTTCTGAGGGTGTGATTAGACTTCTAATGAACCCCTCACTGTACCGTACAGCTACTTATATAGTAATTAATATGTATAATATATATATATTAATATATAATATATATAATATATATATATTATTTTAATATATATTATTATATATATATATGTATAAATATCTATATATCTATTTATATATATATATATATTATTATATTAGATATATATATATACTATATTATACTTATTAATATATATATATATATATATACACATAACTTATAGTATACTAATACAATAATATTCAATCCGTAGTGTGATTAAGTGATATTACAAAAATATAACCTTAACATGATAATTTTTACACACTGCTGGGTGAATGTGAATACCTTATATGGGGGTAAGGGGTATGAGGTACCTACTATAAGCGGGGCCCTACATATAAGGGTATATAATGTCCCGTGAGTGTTTGACCGACCATACGCCATCACGGATATATTAGGTTATTAATTCCAGATTATCTCAGCATGCGAGTATAAGATTCGACTTCCTGGTGTTGTTAAAATTTTATCTGTTCTTACCACAACGAGATAGGATTCTCATCGTGACGACACTCTACCGCTCATACTGAAAATAGAACATATCTTTTTACTTGCGATATGCCTTTATATGAACTTGGGAAACTCATGCTTTAACGATTCTGTCCACTTGGCATGTAGTAGAGAATTGATGTTAGTGTAGTTATATTTTATATATTGTAAAATGAACATAACAATACTCCATTATCTTGCTACATTTTACATGATATATATTATATTAATTATATATAATTATTTAAATTAAATATTATTATATATATATTATTATATATTATAATATTAATTATATTATATATTATATATATATATATATATATATATATATATTCATATATATAATATATAATAAATATATGATATAATTATAATAATATTAATATTATATATATATTTAATATATATCTATTTTATTATTTATAATATATACACGATTAATATATTATATATATAATATATATATATTATATATTATATATAATTATATATATTATATATATTAATATTATATATTAATATAATATATTAGTTATATATATATTAATATAATTTAATTATTTTAATATTAATATATATAATTAGATATATAATTAATATTATATATATATATATATATATTAATTATCATAATTATATATCAATTATATATATATATATTAACTTTGTATTTAAAGTAAATCTAAAATAAGCTATATAATATATATATGAGATCTATATATATAATATTTTATAATTTTAGTATTTATCTAGTCACCCCAATTTTAACATAATTATATTTAAATAATTTCTATCTATAATATATATATAATATAATATAATTGTAAATTTTTGCAATTAAATTAAATTTTAACATGCTTAAATATTTATTATAATAATTTATCATTTTTAGGTATTATATATATATATTAATAATACTTTAAGATATATATATATTATATATTTAATATTAATATTATAATTAATAATTAATTTAATTAATATATATAATATATATTTAATATATAATTATTATATATATTATAATATATTAATTTAATATTATTATATATAATAATTATATATAATTTTTATTAATATTATGGGAGGTAGGGTATGATAGTAGTAAAAAGAATATAATAATATAAATAATAAATAGTACTGGAGCAATTTATGCCATCCATAATATCTCAGTGTTACATATATATATATATATAATAATAGTAATAATACGATAATGTTTTTTAGAGGAGAGAAATATTTAGAATAGTTGGTAAGTAAGTTAGCGAGTAAGAAATAGGTATATTGTATGAACAGGTGAGTGAATGGCGGTAGGGATTGTGAGGGGGTTTAATGTGTGTTAGCCACCTGTAGCCAAGGGTACGTAATACCTCATTATATACCTATTGTAACGATCTCCATACGTGAGGGTCCGTCGCGTCTACTCTCATGAAACTTCTAGGGTGGATTTATCATGATATGCTCTAATTGAGTTTACTACACTATTTAATGGTACCAGAACTTATAGATAGATAGCTCATTTTAAACATTAAACAGGTTAAAGGCTGGCCTCTGATATTTACATTTTCAACAATATATTGTTATTGATTCATAATTGATACTTTGGCTGGCTTTTCTTTCCGTAATTGATGTTAAAGGCAAGTAAATAAGTTATGATTAATAACTACGTTTTTTATTGCTCTCTCTCATCTCTGCTATCATGACGTCGTGTTAGGCGTATTCATTCTTAATTAATACTACGGAGGTGTTTAAGAAATAATTTTTTATGTGTGGTGTTTTTCGAATCCAGTAAATCTATTTTCGGTATCTTAGTAAGGTATATAGAAAATGAGTGTGTTCTAATTTTTTGTGTAAATGTTGATGAAATCATGTCCTTTATCTGCTAAGAGAGATTTATCTTTATTAATTGAGCTCCTCTCTGTTTTTTTAGATGTTAGTTAAATTATAGAAGGAATGTTACATATATGCTGAGCTCAAACTCTGTGGTATAAGTGTTATAAATTATAATTCGTGTGTATCGTCCTCGTTTGATCGTCATTTATATTTCAAATTCGATATAATATTATATGTGAATTAAATAGGTACTATATGCTAAGATAACTCAGGTGATCACAATCGAACATACCTGTCGATTAACCCATAAACAATAAAGATTACTAAATTATTTTTATTATTTGTTTCTTATTTATTATTTAATTATTATTTTAATTTATTATTATTAATTATTATTATTTAATTATTATATTTATATTATTATAATTATTATTATTATTTAATTAATTATTATTATTATTATATATAATATTATTATTTATATTATTTTAATTTATTAATTTAATTATAATTATAATATATTATATATATTATTATATATTAATATATATAATTGAGCTTATATATATATACTATATATAATATATAGTATAATATAATATATATATTAATATATAATTATTTAATATTATATATATATTATTAAATATATATTATATATATATTTAATATATTAATATATATAATATATATTATAATTAAATAATACATATTTATATATATATATATATATATCATATTAATATTATAAATATACTGTAGATATATATATATATATTATATATATTATATATATATATAGAAATCTATATATATTAATATATAGAATATTATATATATTATATATATATATATAATTAATTAATATACTTATTAATTACATTTATATATATAATATATATATTATATATATATTAATTATATATATACTTGATATATATATTTATATAGATATATATATTATATATATATATATATATATATATTATAATTATATTAATATATTTAATATTATTTATTAATATTATAAAAACATACATAGTTTTATTTTTATATTTTTCAGGCCCGTCACACTGATATCAATATATTTTAATATATATATATATTATATTATTATATATATATATATATATATATTATATATTATTAATAATATATTAATATATTATATATAATTATATATATTTTAATATATTGTAGTCTATTATTTTGATATAATTTTTTATATATATGAATTATCCAAAAATAGAATTATTAATATAATATTATTATATGTTAATTATATATATATATACTATATTATATATATATTATATATAATATTATATGTATGTATATTCTATATTAGTTGTTAATATATGTATTAAATAATTAAATAATTAAAATACCATCAAAATCTTACCTGAGTATCCTCCTTATCCCTTATTATCATTGGTCAATAAAACATACTTATTCTTCCCTCACGGTAGAATGGGGTAGAGTTAAATTATAAGTATTTGTTTTTTGTCCATTTATAATGAGGTAAAAAAGGTAGATACTAGAGAAGATTGTTAGGATAAATACTATATTTATTGATAATGGGAATTATAGCTTAATTGGTAACTACTATTAATAGCGAAGTGATGTTACGAATAAGGAATTTTAGTGAATATAGAAGATTAAGAGCATGTGATTAAGGAGATAACTAGTGTGAGAGTAATAGGAACATTATTAGCTAGGTATTACAGAGGGCTAAGGAATATATTACGGATCTGTTAGTTTATGCTTAAGTATAGATTTTGGAGAAAAGCTGGGAATTTAAAATTAATAATAACATCATATATTATTAGCTCATCATTGATTTATAAATGATTAGAAAGTAGTCACAAGTTATTATTAGTTTTTGTTCATGTTTTAATTTTATAGATTTTATTATATAACAGTGCATTGCGTTGGGGAAATTAGTCAAACTCTCGAGAGATTTGATTAATAGAACTGCGACTTGAGTCATTTAAATAAAAAGCTTGTATATTAGCAATGTTTTGTGGCGGGTGATAAAGTGTCTCCGGAACAGTGTGATGGTATATAAATATTATTAATATATATTGGTTTGAAATGGTGTGGCGGACATGTGGAGTTTAAGTTAGATCATTCGGTATAAAGTTAGTTTATTATTATCACTTAGTGTGTTTCATTTCCTCTATATCTCCTTTTATATAGTATTACATCGTTTAGATATGTCATGTTATTTTCTCTAATGAATAGGTTTAAAGAGGATTAATTTATTTCCAGATATCTAGTGTATGTGATTATTATTTTAATTATCTTAATTTTTATTTTATTAATTATTGTTTATGGTTGTATTTATATATGGTGTGTTATGTTGAGCTTATGTGTATATTTTAAATTTGTTATGTTTGGTAGTTATGAAAGTGAATAGGAGGTGTGTGAGTATTGTGTGTGATGATGGATTATTGTGTGGAAATTTTGACTTTGAAAATATTATGTTATGATTATGATTGTGATTTTATAGAGTATATTGAATTATCAGAAATTGCTCTCTCTCAAGTGGAATGTAGAATGTAGTGTGGGGTTTAAGTAATTGAATTGGATTGAGATGTGAGTTAATTAGTGTATGTAGATATTAGTTCTATATTATGATGTGATATGATATAATAATTGAGGAAATTTAAGTGTATGTGAGTTTGTAAATCACTCCACTTTGTTTACATCATGAGTATTTTAAAAGGGTTTGGGCGCTCACAATATATCTCTAAGTGTTAGAATAAGAGGAATCGTAAGTACCTTTGGATTAGTGGATAAGTCAAAGATAGGATTTACTACGTGTATACCCATTTAACTTCACTACCAAGACACAATAAGAAGTGTCGTGCTAATATTATATTTAAAGTTGTATAGATCGTATGGTGAATGGATATATTTAACTTAATTGTCGAGAAGAATATATACTCATATTTGATAAGTGTCAAAATACTTTTCCGTGCACACTCATATTGAATATGCTGGCAGTGCACACGCAAACATGGAGCATTTTACAAACCACGAGAGTGAGTACATGAGATCAAACTAGGCGTCCGTTTTAGTGAAGAGTGTGAAGGGTATTAAAACTTGATGGACTAATAATATACTTGTATGATGTTGAATAAGACGGGGATATCACTTAGAAGGAGGGAAGAACGAATGGGTATATATAGGGAGAGAGTTAGTGTCGGTGCTCACTGTGTATTGAACAGGATAGTGCGGCTAGAGACTGAGTATTAGTAGGGTATGATAGTACACTTATTAGTAAATGAGATGCTAGGTATAGAGATAAACTCGATAGTCTGACTAGTAAGTAGATAAGTTAGGTGGTGGTAGAGTAGATATAGGGGTTAGGCGAGTAGGTAAAGACCGAGGGAAGTGCAAAGTAATTGTTGTTAATAATTTTCCTTGAGATAAATAGAACATCTGCTACCCCTTTTGAATTAAGCACAAACGGCTTTGTGGATATGAGGGTATACTTCTGGAAAGTGATATATATATAATTGTGAGTGAGTGATATCCTCCCGTGAATTAGTTATGTTCGCTTATAACAGGGCCGGTATATGGTCCCCTTGAGTGAGTAAAAGATCAGTAAGTAGAAGGTATATATATAATATATTATTATATTTAATTATATAATATAAATTAATTATATATATCTATATATAATTAATATTTAATAATATCTAATATATATTTATATTAATATATATATAATATATATATATTAATATATAAACGCTCCAATGACTTTAGTGCTTATAAATAATTGTATTCATTTAACTAGCGTTTAGTCGTATTCGTCTCATACTATATAGATATTTGTAGGATCCTAAGTAGTTTATATTACAAGTTACATAAATATTATTCTACACTCCTTGGCACCTGCTAGCATTTTTACGAAATGTAAAATGGTAATAATATAGCGCACCTTCCTTACGACATCCTGAAGGTTACATGCCTCTCGGAGAACGACCTCTGGTCCAGCTATTATCATTGCGAACCATTTATAACTTCATTCGACGCATTTGAGATGCAAGAAGCACAATCTTGTGGAAAAATTCGGTAATTTAACTGGATATTAGAACAAATCTCTGCCGGAAATACCGTCATCTTGTAGAGGCTCTTTGGATCTGGTAGACAGGAAAGAGTTCACTGCAATGACCAAGATATCTCGGTGGGGTTGTGGCTTATTACGTCGTCCTTTCAAGAAAACATCAGCCGCTTCAGCCAATTTATGAATATTGGCGTCCCTTCTCATTACCGCTAATGAAGGACACGAAGAAACATCACATTCAGCAGTTTTTCATTTTGATGTAATAACATCTGAAAACTTAAGTACCATAACGATGTTCGGACTCGGTTGAGGTAGGTAGTGGGCTTTTCACCGGGTTTCAATTTCTGCTGAAATAAAGTCAATGTTTTCTCATTAAATTAACCCCATTTGCCGGGTTTTGTAAAAAAGGGAGGTTTAGTTCTACTATATTCATCCAATTTGAACCAATGACAAGCAGAATGTGGCATGTTGGGAGACACAAAAAGCTTTATTTTTTTAAGAATTTTCTGTGGCACTGACGACGATTTGGCCAAGAATGGCACTCTTTAATTTTGGCACTTTTTCAAAAAAGTGAATAGCGAGCTCTTATGGCTTTTCGAATTGACTCCAACAGTGAACTAATTTTATTTTGAGAAATCCCCCGTAATGTAAATTTCGCTATTTTTGCCTTGGTGCTAAGTTATATCAGATTTTTGGCAATCTGTAAGACAAAAAATTAAAAATAATTATTTGGAATAACTTTATTACTTATTCAATTATCATGAAATTTTCAGAGCATGTATAGTTTGTAGAGATACATCTTTCTTATGTAGGAAAAAATTTTGTATACTCAATTTTTTCCCATGATCATCGACAAAAATATTGTATATACAAACATTTAGTACCTAATATATGTAATATAAATATGTTTGAAAAATAAGAATAATGTCTGAGGAGATATAAGATAGAGTAGCAAACATGGGCTTTTTACTAGTCCTGAATGAAAGGATTTGTATCAAATACAGGGAAGTTGAAATTATTTGAGTGTATGGGCATATACATTACAGATATAAGATTCATGGAGAGTGTAACAGATGATTGTGAATAGTTTACGGATCGAATAAATGAAAAGATTTACGTCATTTGTGAACAAAAACGGAACATATGGTTTAGATATGAGACTATCAGTTAAATATTCGTGCGATTTGAAACAAATACTGGTAGAAGAGATGAGTATAAAAACTGAATTGGATTTCGTAGCCGCGCCGCATGAATGTAAGCAGATGATTAAATAGTATTTGAAAGAGGTGGTAGAATATAAATAAACATAGGGACCAGTTAACTTTTAAAAGGGGTACAACAAATTCTTTCAAAAGCAAAAGATTTTGGAGTGAAAAGAATTCTTTGAGAGTAAAGTTGTAAAAAACCTTTTTATGAGAGTTCTTAAATATATATATATATATATATATATATATAGTATATATATATATATATATATATATATATATATATATATATATGTATATATATATAGATATTATGTATATATATATATATATATATATATATATATATATATATATATATATATATATATATATATATATATGAGATTATTATGCCAGATGGCTTAGGAACATTCTTAGTGAATGAAATTACTTCCCCCACTTCCCCCTCCTCCCCGATGGACATATGAACTGTTAGGATGATCTCGATTTCTCGAACATGCAGCATCACTCTAGTGTTCAATGTTTTTCCCTCTCTCATATGCCTCATTGACACAATAAACATATAAGAGTATGTTCTGTTCTACACAAGGAGTATTTGTGTTTATTGGATTGTCCAATAGATAATTCTTATTTCTTCATACAGAAAACTCATTATTACGCAATCACAGAATTTTAAAAATATTTATAATTGACAGAAACAATTGTGACATCGAAGAGGCCAATAGAGAGATGACTTCAAAGATAGCCTCTTGTCAACTCGTCCCCTTCATCAGTTGGAAGTTGGGGGAGCCTCTGGTTGGTGTTCTCAAAACTGTGGCGGCTTGCTCTGGAGCACTGCCCTCTTTCTTCATTGATTTATGCAATATTTGCTGCCTCTTTTCTAATTTCCAGTTTGTTGAACACCACCCCTCTTCTTCTAACTTCATCTCTTGCTTTTAAGCTTCAGTGTCCGAGGACCCTGATAGTAAACCATCATCAGCTATAGCTACATCTTACTATCTCTATCCTCAATTTTCATCCAAAAGCGGATGTCAGACATATTCTCAAAAAGATGTTGGCAGTTCTCGTGTTTGGAAGTACAACAAATTTTCTACCTTATGGCTCAGTCTCTCTTACCAATCTTAACTGAATTCACCTGTTTCCTTTATTTATCTCCTAATTCTACTAGCTATAATAAATTCTTCTGTTTTTTTTAAATTCCAACTCTCTTCCTCTGAAATCATCATTCCCAATGACTTCACTGTTCACTACCCAATGACTCTCTTCTAGTTCTCAAGCTACAGTTGTTAAATTCGCATTCGATTTCTTCATCTATATCAGCCACGAACAGTTCTGGTGCAGTTCCCAACCCATGCCCCCTGATCGTATCAAACTTTTCCTTAACTTCCAATCTTTCTCATTACACTGTTGAGCTCTTTCCTTTTCTGGGTTTCTCCGATCATCTTCTTAACTCTGTATCTTCTTCTATCTCTTCAAGTCTTCGGCGAGGAATTTTTTTTTTTACAAATCAGTACTGCAACTGTTGGGACGAGTTGTCATACTACTTTTATTTTCGTTGTAATGGTTACTATTTCGGAGAGTGGAAGCTTTTAGAGTATGCAGAACACATAATCGGCGTAGTTCTCTATGGAAGTGGTTCTACATTCCAATCTCTAACTCTTTTGGGATCTACATTCCAATCTCTAACTCTTTACCTAAAACCTTTAAATTCTGTTTTAGCACTGCTTGTTCTCGTGCTAATTAGTCGCATTGACGCTGTGTTCAAGAATAATCGTTATTTTAAATCTTAAAAAGCTATTTGTATTTCAGCTCTGAATCGTGTAAAATCTATCCTCTTAAATATTAAAAACCCTTTCTCTGTAAAATAAATAAATAAATAAATAAATAAATAAATAAATAAATAATATTGCAATTTGTCTTTCTGTTTTTCTGGTTCTTTCTCGCGCTCTTTCTGATATTTTTCCAAAAAAACATTTTTAATTATAACTGTACTTCTTCATCATTCCCTCTTCTTCTTTATTTCAAATGAACAAATGATGTTTCACTTTCTCTCAAAGCTAAACACTAATCCAACCTTTAAATCTAATTCCATTTTAGGCTATTGCGGAGATATTCTCTCTTCTCCACCTCCCTACAGATTATTTATTCCTATAATTATAATTTCTTATAAACATGATCTTTCTGCTCTCTGCTCTCATATTCTCTCTTCTCCACCTCCCTACAGATTATTTATTCCTATAATTATAATTTCTTATAAACATGATCTCTCTGCTCTCTCTCTCTCTCTCTCTCTCTCTCTCTCTCTCTCTCTCTCTCTCTCTCTCTCTCTCTCTCTCTCTCTCTCTCTCAGCTTTATACTAAGAAGGCGAATGATCCTGTCAATATACCTCCTGTGGCTTTCAAAACTTGTGATCCCGAGTTTACACCCTGATGTGGTAAAGTATTTCGTTTCTGCATCTCATCCTCTACCTTTTCGTCCTGCTGGAAACGAGCGCTCTTTTGACCTATGCAGAATAAAGAAGAATAAAGAGGACATCTGTCAATCATATAACTATCATATTGAATTCGACTATTTGATAGATTTTTTTAAGTCTAACCTTTTTTTTTGCCTGCCTTTATTTACAAATATATCAGAAAAATTTAAACCTCTGAATTCAGTCAAAACACCCCACCCCTATAGTACCAAAATTAAACATACTTTCCTAGAGCAAATCATGAGCACATTCATATGATTCATAAGGATCTTACCCATTGCTCAACTTACATTTCTTCTTTTCTTAGTAGCTCGTTTTTAATTTTCTTTTCGTTCGATTTATAATGGTTGTTGTAGACGGCCGCTGTTCATCATTTAAATCAATAAATAGTGCTGTTCCTCACAATTTTGTTCTATTGCCAATCTTTATTCCACTTCTCATTAATGTCACTTCAACACCGTGCCTACAACTCCATCGATGATTAGGCACCCGATGGTAAATAACTGATGTATGAAGGTGGATTTGGAATATTTGTCTGTCCTTTGATCTGTCTTTCTTGTATTTTTAATCTGAGGAGAGTTTATAAACATGGTTGGTTTTAGTACCTTAAAAAACTAGTTACTTCACCTTTATTCTCAACATAATCTTCTACATAACTACATTATCTTCTTCAGTTAAAACTAAAACCTTCTTCTCTTCTTAACATTCTTGGTATTTCATTTTTTCGTAATCTTTCTTTTAGAGATCACTAATTTATCACACTGAACAAACAATTCTATGAAGTTTTGTGTTTTAAGGTCCCTTCATAATTTCTTCTCACCACAACAGTTGCTTCCTTTTTATAAAGGCGATGTTGCTGTCATTTCACTTATGAAGTCCCGCTCCTCCAAATAGTGAGTTTGGGGATTTCGAATTATTTCATTTTAACTGACTCTCTCCAATCCCTTTCAGATCGGCTACTTGTTGCTGCTTCACTCTCATTTTAGCATCCTTGATATTACAACTCTCTTGCTTCATACATCTTCCTTTGATGAGAGCAAATGGGACTTTCCTTTCCACACAGCCTCATCTTTACTCTCTCCAACCCTCTGGACAAAGACATAACCGCAATGCTCATTCTTAAATTTACGCTACTGGTTATGATCGGAACATACTTCCTTCCTTTTCTTTGCTCCACTTACACTGGCTTATACACCTTCAAAAGAAAAATATCGAATCATAAAGGCATTTCATATTGTTAGAATTAACCTTCCCTAACTCTGGTGAATTATAAATATATATATATATGCAATTATATATACAACTTTTTTATAATATATATTATTATATAATATAGTGTATATATATAGTATATATAGAATATATATAATATATATATATATACTTATATTGTGATGGCCTATATTTTATGTTCTAAATCTCTGCTGTTAAAAAACCAGTGGGTCTACAATTTGTTACCATGCTCTAACTGTTATATATATATATTATTATTTTGTATAATAATACATAATTATATATAATATATATTATAATCTATATATATATAATATAAGATATTATATATAATATAATTTATTATTTAATATATTATATAATATAGTATATAATATATTTATATTATATATATATTTAATATCTATATATTAAAGGATAATAATA
>JABUQX010041272.1:5000-42779 GCA_015478945.1 Trachelipus rathkii | reverse complement strand
GTAATATGGGAGAAAGGCCATATTTAGAGACCTTTAATACGGTACTCGTTAAAAATAAATAAGACTTTCTAAGTTTATATGTAATTAGGTTTAGTTTTATATATATATTATATATATATTAATTATATATTTTAGTATATTATATATTAATATTATTATATATTAATATATATATATCTATTAATATATTATATTATATATATATATTATATATATATTAATATATTATTAATTATAATAATATTATATATATATATATATATATATATAATATATATTATTTATATATATATAATATAATATTATATATTAATATATATATATATATATTATATATTATATTATATATATTAGGTCCATGCATCCCTCGAAAAATGTTATTACAGGCATGTATACTTAGAAAAACTATTAATAATACTCATTATAAGAATACTATAATATTATTGTTTTTTAATGAGGAAACATTTTCATAAACCAGAAATTTAAAAAAAAAAGAATTAATTGTAAGTATCATTACAACAACAACATCAACTATATATTTATACATAACAGTGTAAAAAATATATTGAACTTATCATTGTTTTATATGTTTTACTTGATAAATGACTCCATTTCACAGCATTTGTCTAAGTAAGCTCGAAAATTAGATTTGCTTCAGTTGTGCCCCAAAAAATATTTAATATTGGAATATTACAAGAACAGTTACAGTTTTTAAATTTTATTTTTATTCCTTACTTATATAGTAGGTGTAGGTTCGAGCCGATATGGTATATATAAGGATACAAGTCAAGGGGATCGATATATAGATCCCCCCACGTCGTCTCCGGTTCTATTATATATATAATAGGCGTGAAGAAACCCGCTTCACTATCCATTCGTATCTGATTTTACCCGTGCGGTATATTCACGTCCGTGTTAAAAAAAAAAAATTCAACATTTTGGTCAATCTTCTCTAGTCATCTAATTCGTTAGTTAGAGGACAAGGCATATTCTTTGTCGACTTTATGATCAAAAAAACTATAATCCAAATTGATATTTCTAAGAATTTTTTTACAAGTTATAATTTTTAAAAATATCTCATGTATTTTTTTTTTTTTATATATATATTCGGCTCTAGATATTAAGGTTAAATAGTGTCTCTATACTGATTCACCCCGTACTGGAAATATTATTTCTGTATATTATATGTAGCTGTTTTAGATATTATCTAGTTACACATGCTAATAATGATAACTTTTTCGGGATGATTAGACTACCTAACTTAATATTAATTACTAGCTATATATATATCCATATATAATACTTAATATATAATATATTATATAATTATATATAATATATATTCATTAAATAATAATTAATATAATATATATATCAACTATTTAAATATAATAATATATATCTAATATATATATATTAATTATATACTAATAATATATATAATATATATAATTATACTTATATATATTAAATATATATATATATATATATATATATATTATAATATATATATATATATATATATAATTATTTAATATATATTATATATATATTTATAATATATATTATATATTTATATATATATGATATATATATATATAATATTATTATATATATATATATAATAATTATTATAATATTATATATTAATAATAATATATTTATATATATAATATATACTATATATATTAACTCTTAGTGTCTCAAGGTTAATTATCTCACTTGGATGATAGTTTTAGGTTAATTTTTTTTATAATACAAAGAATAACTACCATATGGATTAAATAATTCGTCATAGAGAATAGAGATACGAGAGTCGGGGCTCTCGTGTCCTTTCTCGTTCGTGAGAACGACGGTGTATACGTTTAAGGATAGAGAGCAGAAATTATATTTATACCTCTCTCGCACATCCAATTACGAGGCGCGGAGGGATCTACGAGCTCATATGCACGAAGATTATCAGCCAATATTTTTTTCTGGTAAATATGTGGACACATAAAGAGCAAGAACCCGAGTTGCCCACCCTTTACTATGTTTTCCCTCCCGCTATACATCTCTCCTATGAGTGTAGTAATAGCGGGATCAATCTATAATGTTCTCACCAACGCTCTGTCGTGTTTTCCTCTTTATATATAAACGCGCTCGAACGCATACTCTCACTCTCCACTTTCTTTCACTCCACTCCTGGCGGCACACTAGTTACAAATATAATACCTATACAAATACAATAATAACATATACATTCACAAACACACTAATCATTATACGAAAATACTTCAAAAATAGCCTACTGAACTCCCGCTCTCAAGCACAATAGGTAAGAAAGATAAAACCAACACATTCTCCCCAACACTACTACACATACACCACAACGCTAAGCAAATATTAAAAATCAAAACAAAATAAGCCTCTGTCTAGGAGCGCGTGAAAAAGTCCATTCAAATTAATTGTTGTTACTCTCAAGACTTTTATTTCGAAGATACTTGATTAAAAAATTTAAACTAAATATATGTATAATGTGCTGTACAAGATATTTAAAGATATATGAAAATGAAGTGTTTGAGATAATAATATACTACCATATTCCGTGATGAGTTATAATTATCCTTAATAGCAACACCTACTCACACATAATCTTACTATATAATAATTATTAATAATATTAATATTATATAATATATAATATATAATATCATAATATATATAACAAACTAATATATATATATTTATTAATTAAATCATATATTCTCATTATATTATATAATATATTATTAATTTATATATACTTATTATAATTTAATATATTAATATTATATATATATTAAATATATATATATTAATAAATATAATATATAAATACTATTAATACTATTATCATATCAATATATTATTATACTATATATAATAATATATATATAATATTATATATAAATAATAATAATATATATAATATATATATTTAATATTGTCTCATTAGTGAGAGAGCTAAAGGTTTAGACAAACAGTTTACTGATTGTGTGACTATGACTCACGGACTAGTTGGTGAGGCAGAATCGGGTTAACGGAAATTCACAAACTGAGCATCAAAAGATATTGCATACAGACTATATAGTTACTTTTGTAAAGTGATATATGATTATAATACAAGCTACAAAGGTAATAGTTTTGAAAATGAGACATTTAATATTAATATTATAATAAAATATAAGTTTAATAGAAGTATTATTACTCTTAAGACTTATTACCTCAGTTTGGATTACTGAATGATTGAGGTCTTAGCGGTTAAGTCTAGGGGTCAGAGAGTTGGATTAAAGAAAGGATGATGCGTGAGAAAGACGAGTTTGTTAGTAATATCATTCTTCAAAGACGAGTTTTGAAAAAGTATCTTCTCAGGACGGTTTGTATAGATTAATATCTTTCAGACGAGTAGAAGATATATACTTCTTTCAATTAAATGTCATTCTTAATCTTGAGAGGCTTTTCATAATTATAGTTAGAGGGTAATGTCATCAGTGTGATAAATTGTCTTTTTTTCTATTAATAAAATTATCTACTACACACCACGGATTTTAAATAAATAAATCTTCTTACATAATTAACGATGTCCTCAAATACTTAGATATATCTCTGTCCCCGGCTCATTGAGGTCCTCTAGGCTCTTCCTCTATTTTACAACCAGAAACTAGGAATAGTAAGAAGTAAAATTTTTTAATTACTTTCTTTATTATTATGGTATCCTCTATATTTCTTTCTAAATGCAAAGGTCAACTTATCATCAATTAAACAATAACACACAAATAACACTTAAATTAATAATTATTATTTAACTATATAACCCATCGCTAGGACAAGTACATCTTGAAATTTAATAATTTGAGAAAACAGAATTTATAGCTTTTGTTTATTTGATAACAAATGATAAAACGACACTACTTATAATATATTCTATAAGAATTTATGGAAAAACAGATAGATAATAATAACATGAGTCTAATTATTTTTTTACATTGACAGGAGATTCCCATGCCAAATGGCTGATTTGCTTTACGGTTTTTCCTTCTGTATAATGAGACTGTTCGAATAAGCTCTCTAATTAGAATACTATGGCTCGTTCTATTTGTGTCAAAACTATAGATTCTCTCTGGGCATTTAAGTACATTATGTATCATAATCGTAGTGATCGCTTGCGAACATAATTCTCTAACTAAATTTTTGTGTATGCCCTGCCCTAAGAAATTGGTATTAGTTATTGTTCAAGATTTAATAGTTTAATATAGTGCGTAACATTTCCACTTAATAATATCGCGGCACTTGGTCTTATCATGAAATTGCGCTCCTCGCTGTTGTTTTAAATTCTCTCTGAGATTTTAAGTATGCTTTTAAAAAATGTAGAATTAAACTGTTTTATTAAACTATAGTTAGGAAAGAATTTTACGCTGTTGATGGCGGATTTAGTTAGTGAAGAGTTTAGAATGAGTATAATTTACTTAAAGATGATTAATAAGTCAAAGACCTCACTCACTTATTAAGTGAGTGCTCACATTGATTTGTGTACTGTGAATTACTTCAGATCTTTTAAGATGTCTGACGTACTTAGCACAAGTATAGATGATGTGATATTTCGAACAGTCTATTTGATTATTTATTTGTTGTCTTATTATTAGATATTATTATTACCTCGTTTATTGAAGAAACAAAATTATGTACTAGATAAGGTATAGAGTATAATGGTTAATATGAAGTGATATATATAAGTGTGTAAATGGTTGAAATTTATTATGAGGGTTGAAAGCAACGAGTTGGGAAACAGACAAACTGATACGCATATAAATGGATATATGGTAAGGAGTAAATATATTTTTTTGAATTTTTCATGATACAGTGAACAGGATCAGATGATGCTTACTCTAATATAGGGACAAAACTAATAGGGAAGTTAGTAAATCGCACTCGACAATCCACTATATATACTGGATTTGAGTTCAATGTACGAAGGCTCTTAAACTGCGGAAGAACGCAGAACGGCATGCTCAAAATATCATGCAAAAAATGCAACCACGGCCCAGAAATTGTTACTACACTATCTCTAGTTTCAATAATATCGCCCAGAACAATCTGGGACCATTACCGAATTTTAAGCGATCTTGGAGGAGGACGACTGCGGCGGCCGGGGGTATCTTCGTTGAAGGTTGGCCACCTCTTGAATGGAGGGATGGCATTGGGCGAGAAAAGTAAAAAAAGTTAAATATGTAACATACTATATAATACTCTATATATACTATATATATATATATACTATACCCAATATATATATATACATAAATATGCATCTAGCACCGTATCCTGCCAAAGATTACAAAAATGTATATATATATATATATATATATATATAGTACTATTATATATATATATATATGAAGAGGATGAGGTATGAGTTGAAATAATTAACTATAAGAGCAAATTAGGTTGATCTATTGAAGAATGGATATGATGGTAGGAATAGGTAATATGAGAGTAACTTAATTATACGTTAGGTTGGTGAGATTCTCAGAACGAACTAGTCGTTCTAATTATGATAATAGCTTATGATCAACTAAAGTATAATAAGTGTTTTTAATAGTAATAAAAGGAAATAAATCCTTTAAAGATCATTTTACGACTAGATTCTAACATCCAAACAACCTTCCACGTAATATAACCCAAATATCAAGTTAAGACACGCGTTCATATAGTTATATGTAGTTATAAGTTAGTTATAGTTTAGGTATATGTTTATTAGGTTATGAATAATAAGTTTGGTTATAGTTTGGTATTATAGTTTATGTTACGTTATTGTTATATGTTATTAAATACTTACATTTAACTTATGTTAGGTATCAACTGTATTAGTGAATAACATTACTTTCTATTATCTTTAATACTTTTTACCATTTCGATACTCTCAATTCAGTTAGTATATATATTGTCATATGCTATCTTATGCCTTATGTACTCGTCATCATACTTAACTATTTTCATTAAAATATATTTTAAATCTAATACATATAATACCCAATTAATATATTACTATACATGAGTATAACCACTTAATAAATCAAACCAATCTTACTCTACTTATCCTTCTATGTGCAATCTACATATATTATAATTTACCTACTATAACAGACCATAAATCGACATATATCAACCATCTATCCACTCTTATATATTCGCTTTACTCACTAATCCACCTAACTAAACAAAACATGTATCTTCCATATATGGACTAGATAACTTACGCAAATAATAAAGACATAATATCATTTATTAACTATATAATTATACTATATATTTTGTCTCTCAGTACAGTATATAACTATTATTTACTTCTCTTACTACCAATACCTCTAATAACTCAGACCCAGTGATTTTCAAAACAAAATCGATACATTCAACTATACACACTTGCAATACCAAATTCATTCATATTTATTTAATAATCAGGGGGATTAGTCACCTAAATTCATAATACGAACTGATAATAATTAATTTAATTTATAATATTAACTATATATATATAAGTTAATACTATATATATTTTATAATAATATATTAATTAATAAATACTGTATATAATTATATAATCATATATACAAATAAATGCTAATATTAATACACTATATTATATTAATACATTATTATATATATGATATATATTAATATATATATATAATTATATATATATATTATTAATATTATTACTCATATATATATTATAATATAATATATATATATATATAATACCACTACACCATACAACTATTATATTATAATCCCACCTTCCATTAATCAACTATATATTAATATATAATATGAGACTTTTTTTTTATATATTTCTATATATATGTATTTTATTACTGTAGGTTAAGAGATATTACAAGATAAGTCTCTCAATTATTAGATGAAGTCACTTATGTGAAGGTATTTAGTAAGATATCCATAAGTATGGAGGCCTAAGAATTATCACTCTATAATATAGCGTTGCAAATTTGTAAATGGTCTAGTAATACAATTTTTTTACCATAGACGATAGAAAATGACTATCTGAAGCAGTGTATCACGCGGTCAACGCGCTTTCTCTGATCTAACTCTTACTGATCTTTAATTAGTGGCGCTCGTAAGCACTCTGAAACGAGGATCTAGTAAGGAGATGAAAGCTTGAGCTGCTTCTTTTAACAAACCAACTCGTCTCCTATAGTGTAAGAATACTCGCGATATTTTACTGTATAAATAAAATTGGATTATAGGTATCTTAAATATATGTTTGCAGTTTATTATATTATACTATTATTAATTTTCAGTGCCTCATAAACATATATATTTATTCATAGATTATTTATTTTAATCTTATTTATTAATGTTTATATTATTATAATTATTTATAATTATTTATACTCCATCATAATTATATATATTATATATTATTATTATATTACATTAATCATAACTTTGTATGTTACATTATTATATTTAACATTTATACTATTTATTATTTTTATTATTATTAATTATTATTTAATTTAATTATATTATTATTATTAATTATTATTAATTATTGATATTATAATATATTAATTTTATTTATAAATATTTTAAATATTAATTATTAATTATAATATTAATAAAATAATTACATTATTATAATATTAAATTATATTTTAAATATATCTCACAATGGAGTGGTTCTACACACCTGCATACAAATATTAAGGTTTATTTAATATTAAGTATTGATATAATCCGCTAGCGCAACCTTTTCAAATAATTATAACAGTTAATATCATATAATTTTATTTTAAAAGTCTTACTCGTGAAAAATTCGTTATTTTTTAATAGACTCAGAAGTCACTACCTGTTTAACTAAAATTATTTATTTTATTCTCTCCGATCTAACCATTTAGTGAACTCATTCATAAACCTCCATCGACTATTCTAATTTCGACTCAAGATACCGCTACCTCAAGTCTCTCCAAATACGTCTTTCTCCGCTATTTAATTATATGTTTGCTGGTACATTTTTTCACTCAAATATATAATTTTTTTATTAATATATACTAAATAGAATTTTATAACTATATAATTTATCAATTGTAACATATAGGTAACTTTTATGGATCTAAAGTAATTACGTTATTAAATGAAAATAATAAATGAATATTAATATTAATGATTATTTTACAAAAATCTTCACTAAATGATTTAATTATTCTCAACTTTTTACTTTCATTTCAACTCTTCAATATGTGATCTTTCTTTTCTCTCAAATTCTTTGTCCTGTGCTATACGTTAGTAGCTCATGACTAATAAAAGAATAGATTATACCAATAAATATAAAGCAATAATGTATTAAAATAAAATTTACACACTAGTAGCATAATAGAATCGAACATGGATACTGATTTAACTGATTTCTTTGCTGCTCGAAATAGTGAATTAATATCATTATATCTAGTACCAATAATCATCATAGATTATAGACTCAGTAACATGTATGATTTATTCTTAAATTAAATGTGTTATATTTATTTGTAATATTTAATATTAATATTAGTAAAAAATATGAATTGTTTCATCTATCGCTAATATAGATTTCTTCATCTTCTGGGTAGTTTTTGCGAGTGGTACCTTATGTGTTTGGGAACAGAAATTACATCATGTCTCAGTGTATTTTTTTTGTGAACATTGTACCTCTGTAATTTTCTACGTCGAATAATTCTTTTATATTTATGATATTTACTTTTTTTGTATCATTCTATAAAACTTGCACTTTAATGAAATTGTTTTTACAGAAATAAAGAAGGCAAAACTTATCATAATTAAATTCTATTTTACGAAGCTATTACATCTCATTAATATATGTCTTCCACTAAAAAAAGTAGTTTATTATTTCATAATCTTAGTAATAACTATTCTATATTTAAATTTTATAGCTGTATATGCTCTTATTTATAAATTATAATTAAAAACATTGTAGATTTATATTATATTATTAATATATATATATTATATATATATATTAATTATTATATTATTATAATAATTATATTATATTATATAATTAATTAATATATATTAATATATATTATTACGTGTTTCAGGAATATAATTAATAATAGGTCACTCTTGCCAGGCGTAAGACAGAAGATGCTCTATGTCTCTATTACCTCTATAAGTCTATGAGTCTTTTAATGTTATTTATTAATAATATTAAAAATAACAACTATCAATTTTAGTTTATTAAATATTTTTGATTGATACTTTAGAGAATTTTCTAAAATTTTCAAGAAATAGTGATATGCGTACATATATATATATATTAGTTTTATTATACCACCTACTTAAGTGAGAGTAATATTTAACATTTTACATTCCATACGGTATCTCTTCACAAACATTGCTCAGAAAAAGAATTAACGTATTATAAAAGATTTAAAAATTCAGTTACGACACTCTTAAAACGAATGCCGATATTTATACTTTAAAAGAGATTTTACATGATAGGTTAAACAAACGATACGTAAGAATTTAGTCCATGTGCCTAATATTGTGACTTATGTATGCATGTTAGAGGTGAACGATTATACCATGAGTCTTAATTCATCAGAAAGGTCGTTTAAGCTAATTAATAATCTATTTGTACTTATATTAGCATACATATGTATTTCAGTATCCTGGTTAACAATATAATAATCTCAGAAGCATAATAAATAATATAGAATTCATAAGCTTTAAAGTTGTTTTTTGTATAAAAAATCACGTAAAAAATTCAGTTGATTTAAATCATTTGATTTTTTTTCGTGCCATACCATTGATAATATATTGGTACTATATTGGTCTATTTGAATTAAGAATGAATTGATAGAGACATATCTCACTCTAGGATAGAAGACGATGCTTTCTCTCCTCCGCTTTAATAAATTTAGTGATAGTGCCATATTAAAGTTATAGATTTTCGTGAAACATTGTTCTTTTACACAAAATATCGAAGGATGAGTCGACCACTAACACTATACAATACAGAGCTCTGCTCAGACTCTCATACGTAGGCACTCTCTCCATTACTTAGCCTAGAGCTAGATATTTAGACAAATATTGATTATCACTTGTGAACCATACCAAATTTTCGGTATTCATGTCACCTCATTCTTATAGAGCAAAAATAACTAATTAGGCGTGACGTAGAATTATTACATGAAATTCGTCACTCACACTATATATGTAATATACGCATACATGTGAACACAGTCAGTACATCGTATGGATTTGGAACAAAAAATAACCAACTCCGCGCACTCACTCATCTGATGCTTTTTCAGTCCAAGTAGGGAGTGAGGATTTCCTCGAAGGAGTGGATGAGACTCTTGACCCTACTGCCCGAATAGAGTACTAAAGACAATATTTATGTGAATTCAACATAAATTATAAGCAATTATTACTCACTCTAAGGTGTGTAATATTCATTATCTAATTATTTCAGTTAGTAGTGTATTCTTTATGCTTCGCTATTTTTGTGTTTTCGTCTCATACGAATTTCTTTGGCGCTTATCCACACTAGAGCACTATACTGTGCAAGCAATGCAGTCCTCCTGCAAAGATTGTATATATAGATAAATACACAAATCGAGTATATTCTCAGAGATTATATATATGTCACGCATCAACAGTCTTTTATTCTCTACGAATAACCACATGGGTGTTTTTCATTGGATCGCATACGTTGCTCTGATAAGTATAATGTTAACCTGTCTAGGTTATATATGTACCATCAGGATCAAGCAAATGAAAAAGTCATAAACACGGACACATATATATACAAATATAGCGCAAGAACAACACTTTACCATGAGGAACAATGTATCTAATTGTTACAAATTAACTACATTGTACTTTCTGTCAACACGAGTAATAACTAGCAAAAAATACATCGTAAGGGAATAAAGTTGTGGTTGTGATACTAACAGATTCTAACCTTAGAAGTTCAAAAAATTCACAACATTCAGGATAGAAAGTGACATCGCACTAACACACCTCCACCAATTCACAACACATTTACCAACTAACTCAACACGCATATCACTCTTCGTGCAAACAAACGATGATACGGACTTTAACTCCGAAAAACGAAAAGCCATGCATGAAACCTAAGAAGACAGACATATATTTCCATCTAATATAGAAGGAATAAAATCTGTATACTCAAATAATACTACTCTCTAGCTCGCTCTCTGCACTCTTCATGCTCTACTGATCCACTCTGATCTATACATCAAAGTAAGATATTTATCTTTTAGGCTACAAATTAAATTATCACTACTATAGCATATATTTAACAAGCTAATTAAGTTAACAATTATACTTAAGCACGCTCAACGCCACACTGAAACAACAAACCTTGAGTGGATGAATCTTTCGTAGGTAGGTGACAATTAGCATGCTCGGATAGATCGACTGTCATGATCCGCTATAATCTCTCACTCGCTATATATCTATTTCTATAGTGCTGACGACCTGTACGACAGTAGTCATTAAAGGTATTTCTATAATCAGAGAGAGATATAGAGGACAAAGAAACAACCTCGCTAAGATATTCTTTACATACATGGATAAAGATAGAAAAGAATGAATAATAAATGAATGAAAAGAGATAGATACCTATAGGAAAGATATGTACAATCGAGAAAAGTAGCTTATTATTATCATATATATAATAATATAGTACCAATAGACTACCCTATCACCAACACATATGCATCACGAGAATCGTTAATATTGAGAGATATACACGATAAAAATATGACCGCTCTCCACTCTCTTCCTGTGATCAATATTTATACGATAAAAATTAGCTCTCAATCGACTAATAGAAACATACAACAATAAAAGTCAATACAGATCAAATCACGCATCTATATAAGTATCTCTCATATATCATTTATCTTTTACCTCATATCACACTCGGCGTAAAGAAATCTTTGATCCTCAGTCTAATACTCGAATCTATATCTCGGACAATCATGTAGTGTATCTCACAAAGAGTTAAAAAATGATACACAAATGAATATAAACTAGATTGGTGGGTGGCAGCTTCATACTCGAAAAAGTAAAGTATCAAAGATTAAATATATACACTAGAAATATTATCTTTCATTACTAGAACATAGGATATTTTATATCGAGACTGAAATAGATATTGTAAAAATTAGAAGATTATAAGACTTAAAAATAACAGCGCTCGAGTTTTAAAAAGCTCTCTCTCAAAAGTTAAGGCATTAAATAGGAATCTAAATAAGGGTGATAGAGTTATACCTAACTATAGTTAGAAAAAGCTACTAAATACAAGTTTCCTTTTTTGTCCCTTATATTCAACATCATTTACTTTATTAGTGATAACAATAATACTTATACTATCTGCTCACTAATTGGTCCCTCAATATTATAAATAATGCAAACAAGATTAATAGATATTTAGATATTATGTAAATTACTTCATAGGGGATATAAAATATTGCTGTTAGTACTGATATTTCATTAACTATATAATAGATACCTATAATATAATATATTAATATTTTGTGCTCCAGCATTAAAAGCACACTATTATACCATTCTTGATGATGGTAATGTTCTTGACCACTTTCTTTTCATAATATTTATAAACATAGGTAGTTTAGTTTATGATATTTTTATAATTATAAGTTAATATTAACTTATTTAATATTATATTATTATATTATATTATTTATATTATTATATATAATTATTATTATTTTTATATATTAATTAATTATTATTATATTTTAATTAATTATATTATTATTATTTATATAATATTTTATAATATATATGTATATTATATAATTATAATATTTATTATATTTTTATTTATTTATTATTTATATTATTATTTTATTATTATTTATTAATTTATAATTTTATTATATTATATTATTATTTATAATTATTATTATTTATTTTATATATATTTATTATAATTAATTATTATTTAATTTATTAATTTTATTATATATATTAATTATTATTATAACTCTTATTATGATGACTATTAAGATAATATTAATAACATGTTATTATTATATTATAGGTGTTGCCTGTGATTATTACAAAAGGTTTAGGATATCACTTTGATGTATAGTAGTGAAACATTATTTTATAAGCGCGCTTGCTAATTACCTATGCTATATTAATAATTATATATTGTATATATATATATATATTATATACTCAGTTAGCGGCGCTAATGGTCTTCGAGGCCTCTCACCCGCTAAGATATATTTGCTTATTAGTTGCCCTATCTTTATATTTAATATATATTATATATATTATATATATATATTATAATATATTATATATATATATTATATATGTATATATATATATATTATTATATATATTAATATATTAATATATAATTATTATATATGGGTTTTACACAGATTTGATTTATTTATTTGCCTTATTTAATTTTTATATTAGGATAATTATATATAATTAATTAAATTATAGATGAGGGTTATAGCTAATAACATTTTTCTATAAAATCATATATATATAGTTATTTAATAATTATTAATGATATAGCTACCTTATATTAAGAAGGTTATGTAGAAATACTTTTTTAATATGGAATTTAATTGTTCCTTATTATTACAAATAATAACTTAAAATAGTCTGTTAGAACTTAGATTAGTAACAAAAAAGGTTAATAAACCTTATTACTTTAAATAAAAAATACTCAATTATTCTCTTTACTGACTAGATGGACCTATTGTATCTATATATAAGTAATATATACTAACTATACTATATTAATCTTTCATTTTTCTCTATAATAAAAGGTGTAGGATTACATATAAAAGAGCGTGAGGAATACCTTTTTTTTGAATCTCGACGTGCAAGGTCCGCTAATTTTAATATATATATATCTTGACGTCTCCGCACCTCCGCTAGTCCGCACTATTTCTGGTAGTCGCGCTCGGAGCGGACTAAGCGGTATTAACTAGCGTAACTAAAGTGAAGGCGGAATAGATGTATATATACTAATAATACTGATATAATATATATATATATTATTATATATATTAATCAATATATATATTAATACTTAATTTATAATATTAATTATTTAAATATTTATATATATATATATATATATATATATATATATATATATATTATATATATAATATATTATAATATTAATATATATTATTAATATAATATATATATATATTATATATATATAATATATATTATTATATTATTATGCTATATTATATATATATATATTATATATTAATGTTAATATATTAAATATATATTAATATAAATATATTATATATATATTATAATATATATATTTATAATTATATATTATATATAATATTATATATTATATATTATTATATATATATATATTATATATATATATATATATATATATATATAATATTATATATATATATATTCATTATATATATATTAATAATATATATATATATATATATATATATTAATATTAATATATATATTATATTATATTAATATTATATTATATATATATATAATATTATATATATATATATATATATATATTATATATATATATATATTTATGCAAATAATACCTTCTTCTAATTATTCCTAATCTCGCTTCTTTTTGAACGAAGGAAATACGTTGACTGTGCTTGTTATATGATCAATATTAATTGCTCGAGTTTCTCATGTTCGATACTCAGAATTGCCAAGTCGTTCAGTCAGTCTTAGGACTGGTCATTTTACTCTAAAGGTAATTTTTTATAAGTTATTAATTTAATTGAGAAGATTCTCTCTGTTCCGTTTTTGCACAATTGTAATATCTGTGTATTGTGTTTATAAGTTAATAATATTAATGCTATAGGCTTATGATGTATACTACTGCACGAATGTTATACTATAGTACCTCAGCTGTTATGGAAATATAATATTAATTTATAATTATAATTTATTTTCGTTAAGTCCAGTGTTACTAGATATTATCTCAATCTTATATTAGACGCGCCCCATAGTAGTCATTTGAGTCCTCGATATTTTTGATAAATATCATAATTCCCTTTCCTTCAATTTATAACAATTTATTCCATTGTGAATTCTCTTAAATGTTTCACTTTGTGGTTTGATCACGGACTTCTACGGAAACCCAAAAACGACCTCTGTATCTTCCATATGAATAGAATATTTATTCTCAACCCGGGTAATTTATTTCTTAGTATAGTAGTTGTTATGATTATATCTATTAATACTAACGTAATACTCAATGATTCTCTTTGGGGGATATCTTTTGATGTTTGTGTCATAATAATTATTGAATAATACGTGAAGCTTTTGAAGGTTATTCTGTGAATAATATAATGATATTATTTATACTCCTGGAACTGAAATTACAAGTAATTATCATATGCATTATTTGTATTTTTTCATGATGTTTATAAAAATTACTTGTTTTCTAATTAACTCAATATGCTTAAGTGTATAAGCTCTATAAGTTAAAGAGTCATAATCGATATATATATAAGAGAGTATAGTAATCTGTTTGTACATAATATTTTCAATAATAATAGATTCACTAGTGAACTCGGGACCCCAATTAATTTTGTTATTTTTTTTTCTCTTAATTGACTACATGCTAGATAAATGTAGTAATGAACACATAATTTGCCAGGTTTCTCACCACATCTATAGATAATGCTAGTATATAGATAGTTTAAAAATATTATCTATTTACTACTATCTCAGATGTTCCTCCGGGAGTTTGATACACTAGATAGTTTTATTTTTTATTCCACATTAACCATATAATCATATAAGCGTTAAATTGTGAATTTTGTCTAACATTTCATGTATTTTTTAATTTTCTATACTTTAGCCCCTGACTCACATCACGATAATATCGCTAGAACTGTACACTTTCTATGTTCAGGTCATTCATATTGTAACATGCCTCAAAAATAGGTATACTCACTCAATAACTATAGATATAATCTATTTTTGGTATAGGAGTAAATAAATACAAAAAGTATACCAATATATCTTTATTCGTAATTTTTGTCTCAGTTATAGTTGTGATATATGAATATAATATTCAAAAACTTGAATGATTCTATTTTGAAATTATATTCTTAGGAAAGGGACCTAAAGATCGGCAGTATAAACCTTTGCTTATATATTTTTTCTCTGAAAATTAATAAATACATAAAAAGCATTATTGAGATAAAATAATCACTAATGATAAATATTATTTAGTAGATATATAATTTATATTTTTTATGCGAGTATCTTAGCCTAGTTTATAGTGTTATTCATAATAACGTCATTCAAATTACTAAATCGTACTCAATTGTATAAGTCCACAGATAAAACATAATATTGCAATATACATCAAAATTTAAATCAAGTCATTTTTGTCAATAATTTATCTTAAATAAGGTTTTCACAATAGAGCTTTACGATTGATATAAGTCGTAGACTATGACAATCTAATATTTTAAATTCGTGAGTATTTTTTCTTCACGTTCTATGCTGTGTGTTTGTCACTCGCTAATAGGACATATTGTGATACACAAATCTGTGTGGCATCGCAATTGTATTTGTTACATTTTCGTGATAGTCTGAGTGGCTTATTACTATTTATTTCTTTCGATCTTAGTTAGGCACACTTTAACACCACTTATAGTATAATAGGTACTTCAGTTCTCAACTTACTATATTAATTTTATCTCGAGTTTAAAAATTAATTATCTCACCTAACAACTACAATAATCAAATCATTAAACATTTGAATTACGAATTGATTTCGAATGTCATTAAACAATCCTTTTCATAAATTTATAAGATTCCGAAACCATTTTTTTGATTAAATATATATAAAATCACATAATGATAATTTATATATTTTCATATTAAAAACTTCATAATATATTATATATATATATATATATAATATATTATATATATTATTATTAATATTATTATATATATATTTATTATATATATATATATAAATATATATATATTATATATAATAATATTATATATGTAAGTCGAATATATGCATAATAACTCAAACTAATACATACTTATACGGAAAGTAACATAACAATACAATAACATAAGCATTGATGCAACTATCAAAAACATTCATGTATTTAAAAAATTAAAAGAGTATCCCCTAAGTGACCTGATCGCCATTCAATTTATACTAATAATTAGTGTTTAATAAGGTATAGAGTGAGGGGAAACCTATTTTAAAATTGTGAGTGCAATTTATTTTAGAAAGATTTTTCAGTGGACGGGCTAATATATATATATTATATTATATCATATATAATATATTAATTATAATATATATATATTTATATATAATTTAATACCTTAAACAGGTTCTCAAAGTTATGTTGGTTAGTATCTGGCAAGATGTTTCTGCATCAATCCCATATGTCTATTCAACCACCATCAAACACATCATTACTAAACAATTTTACCTAGCTATAAATTTCTTTCACTACATACAAAAAAATAATCTCTTATATAATAAATAATTCTCTATATGATTTAATATTATTAGTAAGGTACTCATACCATTGCTTACTGGCTCATAGATTCTGTTATCCAAAATGAGGTCTGTAAGCTATCTGAGAGGGTTTATTCCTTATTAAAGCCTAAGGTTTTATATAATATTCTTTCTGCTGCGTTAGCATAAATTGACTAATGATAAATTATTTCCCGCATTGATAAGTGAAGTTATTATCGAGTTCTGATCTCACATGTTTTGAAGAAATGTATAGTATAATTGCATTATTGTATTAGATTTAGTTCTTAAAAAGGTTATATTGATAAGTGTGTACCGATTCCACATAAAATAAATAATATTAGATTATGATATATAAGTAAAAAATTAAATTTGATTATATACCTTAAAATATAGTACTAATCTTTTGTATTTATAAATATATATAGAGAAATTATATATTATAATATAATTTTAAAGTATAATGTGTGAATGAGAAAGATATATAGTAATAACGCAATAAAGATTAATGATATATGGGTATAACTTAGTTTTAAACTCTCGTATAGATGGGACTTAAGACATTAAATCATGTTTCTGATAAAACATGTAATTTAAAAATATTTTAAAGCGTATACGAGAATGAATGATAAGGTAGGATAATAATTATTTGTGTATAAATGTGGAGCTATATATATAATTAGATTTAACTATTTATATCTAGGACATTAAGTGAGTGAATGTCAGTGAATTAGATGTTCCTCATATTCTGTATAATCTATATGATTAATAATATAATTTAGGGTGTATTTAATGTAAGTTAGATGGCTAGTATGACTATGATTAATTTAGGTCCTCATAAGTTATGGCCGAATAGCATAAAGCTGGATATTAAAATATTTCCATTTGATTTTGGAAACCACTTTAAAATATTTATATGTGACCGGTATGTCATGTATATTAAAAGGGATAATATATTACTTAGTATATGTAATTTTAAAGACTATAAAGGCAACTTCAGTGAAGAAATAATTAATGTCATATCAGTTATCCATAAAAATTTTACGGTAGGTATATATATGATAAAATGTTAAATAGGAATCAAATAACCTAAACTAGTAGGTATTATATTTATATATGATATATTTAGGATAATTAATAATACTAATAATTCTCATAATCGAATGTGTAGTCTCTTACATGGGGATATAAGATATTGAAAAAAATCTGAAGAAAGAAAGGACAAAGAATTTAAATTTATAAGTGTATATCTAAGTTTGATGCTACGCACGTCACGAATTGTATGTCAAGTAGAGATAAAAAGTTTATATTGATGGGTGTACAAAAAAGTATTGGTAAGCGTTGGTGGACATCGTAAAAAAAAAATAAGTATACGCACGGCAAAGCGGGCATCAGATTTTGATTTGTCTACGGGTACGGGCATGAGTCCCCAAGCGCCCATAGTCAGAGTGTAGAGTGGGTATATTGGACCCTCGTAGCTGTATACGGGCGAGCCATAGTCTATCATTTAATATGAGCACTCTACGCTCTTATTGATGTATCTTCTTTATTATTGTTAGGGATTATCTATAGTAGGGAGGATAATTTGTCTCGAGAGGTGAAACAAGATATGTCTTTAGAGTAGTGCAGCCCTTTGTACGCATGATGAACAATATCTATATATGTGTCAGAAATGTGTGTATCATTGTTGATTGACGTTTACAGCAGCTAAAAGGGATTTAGTAAAGTTGAAATGCCTCTCGGAGAATGAAATGTCGAAGAAATATGGTTAAAAACAAGTGAAGTTAATGATGAGAGTTGTTCATCCATATGGATTGAACAGAATTAATTATTACTCAATTAAACACATAATCTTCTGGTATGTAAAATACTAAAAATTAAAAACTCCAGTACTTATGTGGACTTTTAGAAATAAATTTTGATTCTAGACACAGAATGTATAGTTTCAATATAGCTAAGTATTATATTGTTTTAATATATATTATGCATGAAGCGGGAAATTTGTTTACTGGAAGAAAAGTAGCGGCACGTCGCCAATCTACCAATAAGAAAGGGCCATTCACATTGAACTTAGGCGTACGACAGAGATGTCTTTGTTGCATGATATTTTCCTGATGGTAAAAGACGCTGTGATATGATTAGTCATGCGGGGAGGAAAAATATAGAATGGGGACTGAGAAATGTACTTAAGGATCTGGAAGAATGGTACAATGATGTAGATTTAGCTTGGTTTGCAAGGGAGTAAAGACGATCAAAGAACTGACTGCCTTGAGGATAATTAAGAATTCGGTGGTTTAGGGTAAAACAGAGGAATGGACTAAACCAATGAGACACAAATGATAAAAGATGTCTTTTGGTTGATGGAGAACAGTTAGAGGTGGAGATTTTACTTATTTGGGAAACGTAATAAGGTAATTAAGAGGAGATAAAGACGATTGGAGAGGGATAAAGTATCATTTGTAAAGTTGGATAAGATCTGGAGATCGCGGAGATAAGCGACCTTGGCAATATCACTGAGTCAAAGAAAAATGACAGGCTGAAATTAATTTGTACAGTTCAGGGGTTTTTATAAATAAATGCTTGAGGGGAGTAGTCAAAAAGTAAGATTCATAAGTATTTCGAAAAAAGGTGTTGTGGATAGGACTGGACAGCATGGAATTGAGATGACCACAGGGATATCGAGCAAGAACTGCACTGGAGAGTAACCGATAAAAGATAAGAAGATCAGAAAGGCCAGCAATGGCATGGAAAATTAATATTAAAGATTCAGAACAGAATTTCGAAGAGCTGGGATGGAAACTAAAGAGGCCGCATAACAGGACGAGATGGCGATTATAGCGAAAAGCGCAATTTTGATCCTTCGAGGGTAATTAAGAAGATGAGTAAACAGTAATAAGTGTTTTGGTACCGATCTTGTCTATCACTATTTTTTTCTTTCCTCGCGACTACTGCCAGTAAAATCTAAGACACTTCCACACTCTATTTTCTTTATTTTTAAAATTCCTGTATCGGGAATCGAGATGCCTCTGATAATAGTGATTTGGGTCTTTTATTTCACTCCTGGAGTGTTTTTGTGATATAAATATTAATTATATATATATATATATTATATTATATATATATATATAATATATATTTTAGATAGATATATATATATCTTTTATATATCATATATATAATTATATATATTATATATAAGTATACATCTATATATATATATATTAATATATATATTTATATATATTATATATATTATATTATACTATATCTATTTATTATTATTATTTATATATTATTTATATATATGTCTATTTATATATATATATACTTATATGATATTATATATAATATATATATACTATTATTATATATATATTATATATATTTAATTATATTATATAATATATATAATTAATATAATATTATTATTATTATATATATATATGATTAGATATATATAGATATTAATTAAATAATCATATTATATATTAATATATATTAATATATATATATATTATGATAATATTAATGTGTGTGTATGTGTGTGTGTGTGTGTGTTTCAAAATTCAAAATCAAAAGGAATTCAAGTTATAAAAACTCTGAAACTTTTGGTAATAGTTCTGGGATCCGTAGTAGGTTCTTAAATTACGATATTCTTACATATCACATATTCTCCTATGAAGCTGGGAGAATGTCAGGGAGACAGGCATCTTTCTATCGACATCCATCGTTTGCGGTACTTTTCTCTTGAAGCTGGTGAGAATGACAGGGAGACAGGCATCCTTTCTATCGACATCTATGTTGCGGCACTTCCTCTATGAAAGATGAGAGAATGATAGACAGAGAGGCATCCTTTCTTTCGATATCTATGCTTCCACCCTCCTCACTTAGTACATCGAATGACCGAAGGCGGTTTAAATTCTCTTAAGGAATTCTTCGCTAAGATCTTCAATTTCTTTCAAGGTCTTCTTATTGATTTAATTCCTATCTTCTCTTCATTCACCAATTAGCAATTATTTAATTGAATAGTTAAAAAAGTTAAATAGACATCATATACTACTAATAATAAATAATAAATATCATATTATATATATATATTTCTTATTGATAATATATATATATATATATCAAGGGCATACAAGGGGGGTTAAAAGGATCTGAACCCCCGAAATATTTAAACATTCTACAACTTTTCGGTAATTATTCAGAATTATAAAAATAATCATCAAAGCAAATTATAAGTGTGGATTAATAGAAAGGAGGAAAATATATTTGTGTTCAGGAGATTTCTTAGGTTTAGTGACTGTGGGAAACAGAAAAGGAGAATCTCCGTGGAGGAATACTACGAGGTCAAAATATATTGTGAATTTCTGTTTGAAAAAAGTATGTCGTGCAGCAGCAATGAAGAAATGTTTTAGAGCTATTGGACAAATATCCAGCGGCATTGAATGTTCAATCTGTTCGCATTCATGTTGAGATTTAAACACATTGAAACCTTATTGACACATTGACAGCAACAGGACACAATTTTATCTCCCTCAAGGCGAGGCAGTATTTAATGTAAAAAATATGAAATATTTTCCTCAGATCCAAAATGGACTAAATTAAGACGAATGTGCAGAACAAGATGGGTGGAAAGTTACTATGGATTGTTACGATTTAGAGAAGTTTTTGAGAGCATTACTGAAGCTTTACATTAGGGAGTTTGAAGATCGATCAAATATTGAAAATTTTTCAAAAATCTCGATGTCTTTTAAATCTGTCACTAGCCGAATTTATTATAAGTTTTAATTATAACTTCAACCTTTATTCTCCTTCACACTTCCATCATTGCAAGTCTCTAAAGATTAGTGAAAACTGTTCGCAGATGAAAATGGTTTGCATGCTTATGTTGAAAGATTTCGCAAAACAAACGACTTTCAGAACCATCTTTGGAAGTCTGAAAATTTTGACAATTTCTTCCTTCTGTTAATGAAGAAAATAAGATTCGCTGCACGTTCAGAATCAATATAAATGAAGACTTAAGCAATTGCAATTCCTTTTTTGATGTGATTTTTCAAACAAATTAGAAGAACAAGTTAATAGGATAGAATCTCAATATTTACCAATCTTAGTAAGCCTTTCCAGTTAGATTAGTTTTAAAAAGTTTTTACGAAATAATTTAATGTACAGACAGCATGTATGGTATGATTAAGACCTTTAGCATTTATCTGAACTCACAACGCGTTCCAGAAGATTGTTTACTACTCTGATATGACTTAAAACATACTTTCTCAATTCGTCAGGAGAGTAAAGACTAACAAAATGTTTTAATGAGTGTTTATCCAATAGCTATACAATTAAACGGAGGAATAATTATTTTGCTGTCTAAAATGTTAAAGAGCAAGAAAAATAATTTTTTTCACAACCTTTTTTTTGATTTATTTTGAAAATTGATATCACGATTAAATCTATTTTATCTCCCTTTGTAGGATATTTATTAAATATATATTATATATATATATTATATATAATATATATATATTATATATATATATATATAATTATATATATATAATATTATATATATATACATATATATATATAATATATATATTTATTCATCTTACAGGAAAAATATAGCATCAAACCCTCTGTTTTGCAATATGCAGGAATTTAGAGTCTTTTGTGCTTTTTATAACCTCAGTATCATGATATGTTTTGATTGATTAATTTTTGCCAAACTAACCATTCTGGGGAATATTCTCCTACCCTCTAATCAAATATTCCTTTAAGGAGAGATCATGCTCGCTTACTTCAACATTTTCATAATTTTTTCACCCAAAACAGACATTTTGGCTTAATAAAAATCAAGTATTTTCATATAAAAATTATACTCCTTAGATTATTTGATAGCTATTTCCTATAACCCTACATTGCTTTATTTATCATTTGTTTGTTTTTGTTTTGATTTGTTTTTTTTGCTTCATTTATAGCAGTTCTTGATAGGAAATCTTTATAATTTGGGATTCTTAATATCGACTTACTTTTGATGATTGACTAAATACTGGTTTTCTTATTTTTGATCAATACAATAAAACCGTAGAGGCCTCTTCGCTCACTTTTAATAATAAATAATAATAATTAATAATCAATAATAATATATATAATAATATAATAATAATAATAATAATAATAATTAATAATAATATTGAATAATTAATAATAATAATAATATAATATAATATCATAATAATAATAATAATAATACTCTGCTATGTTAATAAAGTTATGAATTCCTCTTTGAATTTGCTTTCCAATTTTTTTGGTGTGTTTGAGCCATTTGTCGAATTTAATCACTGTGTCCAAACAAATCAGAGCAAACGAATGATGACAATAATAAAGTAATAAAAAAGAGGAAAACGTTTATTATTTTTATTTCTTTAAAAAATAATATTTTGAAGGTTGACAGATTAATATTTACTCACGACATGATCCTTGAAGATAGTTGGACAATTAAGTAAGATAATATCATACTGGGTGAGCTATATAAATTGCCAGGATATTTTTCTATTTCGTACTTGCTAAAACTATTTACTAACTACAACTACCACTGCTACTGCTAAAAGTATTACTCCTGGCCAACTACCACGCTCTTACCTTACTATACTTACTAACTACTCTACTACTACTATACTACTCTACTCTACTATACATACTACTACTACTACTACTACTATTACTACTACTACTTACTACTTACTACTACTACTACTAACTATAATAATACTAACTAATAATAATTACATTATAATAATAGATAATAAAGTAATAGTAATAATAGATAATAATAATGATAATATAATAATAAATAATAATAATATAATAAGAATGAATTAATAATAATAAAAATAATATAGATAATATAATAATATAATAATATATACCCTAGTCAGGCTCTGCTAACCAGTTAATCATAGAAATCAGCCAAGTTTATAATACATAATATTAATAATATATTAATAATACAATAATAATAATAATACATGAATAATAATAAAATATATATAATATATAATAATAATAATAATAACTAATAATATATAATAATATAATAATTAATAATATACAAATAATTAATAATATAATAATTATATTAATAATAATAATATAATAATTAATAATAATAATAATATTAATATAACACTACTAACAATAACACTACTAATTGAAAAAATAATAATAATAATAATAATAATATAAATAATAATAATTAATAATAATAATCAATAATAATAATTAATATATCAGCATTTATTTTGATGTATGATTTTGATGTTTTTTTCAAGCATTCTGAAAGTATTTCTTTCAACAAAAGAAAATTTTCTTTTTATTATTCGTGAATAAATAAAACTATTGATTTAATTAACTTACCAAGCTTTCGTCCGTACACTTCGGACAGTCTTTCAGAGATAGGTTTATTTTTAGATTTTAACAGTTTTGATAATATAAAGTAGGTCGTTTAAACTAACAAAAATAAACTAAAATTATAATTTTAAAAGTTAGAAAGTTAACCTGCATTGACTTTTTTTGTTATTTAAAAATGTTTAAAAACTTGGACATTTCATTATATTTTTAAATTTCATTACTGGTTTGTTTTCTTAAGAGCAATGATTCCCCGAGGGGCAATTCATAAAAATCATTTTCTTGCTATGATTGGAAAAAGTTTTCTGTTTATTTTGTTATCGGGATTTTTGTTATATTCTTCTTTAAAATGTTAAATACTTTACTCGGCTTTACGTATGTTTGCGAACATTCTCCTGTTGAGGGTATTCGTTGTGAATCCGATATAAGAGGCGTTATATCCACCTTTCAAAACATTGAAATCGGTACACCACGTTACTACTCTCACTATCGAAGCCGTTTCACGGTAGGGAAGGCCGAGCTCAGTTTCATGACTTATAGTAACGATCTATAATGTAAAGCTTCTTCAGAATCAATAAATAATAACTGTCCCCCAGTACATTATTAGAGTAAAACTATGAAAAAAACACCTTGAATAAATTTATTTGCAACACATTTTCAATGAAATGTAACGATTAAGCTATATTACATTGCTTTAATATAATAGTGGAATTATGAGGAAAATATTATAATAGCTGTTCCCACAAATAACAATATTTATTCATGCCTGGAAGATGCCGCCGAGTTCGGAGGCGAAAATATTGCAAACGAATAGAAAACAAATCTCAACAATTGGTTTAAGTCCTGAAGACGTCTTGTATGGGGAAGTTTTCTTCTATAACTTGAAAGGAAGAGATCCGAAGAAGTCACTCAAAGGATGAAGCCGCAACCTTTAGCCTTTTGACCTAGGCTGTAAGTTCCTTCTGTATAGATTGTTTAGGACTTTTAGGACACTTTCGAGGGTTGGATATGAGTTTTCTACTGGTGAGTTATAGATGCAGGATTTCTGTGTTTGTCTATTTTTAAGGGAACTTTTTAGACGAATTGTGAAGCTTGCTTAAGATATTGAATTTAAATTTTTTGGCATTAACTTTGCATAATAATAATATAACTAATAATAATAATAATAATCAATATATAATAAGAATATAATATAATAATAATAATAATATAATAATAATAATAATAATAATAATAATGATAATATAATAATACATAATTATAATATAATAATACATAATTAATAATAATAATATATAATATAATATAATCATGAATAATAATAATATATAATAAGTATAATTAATGAATAATAATAATAAATAATATTATATAATTATAATAATAATAATCTATAATAATAAGTTATAATCGTGAAGTTAACTCGAGAAATGATTGCAGTAGATAAATCAGTATTAGGATCTGGTACAAAGAAAAATTTATTAAAAAATTCGAATTTGCGGTCCATACTCAATTAATCAGTAATTTACCGATAAAAGCTGAATGATTGTTTTCGAAAGATTCCGGCAAGAAATTGTGGCCGGATCGAAAAAAACATCGAAAATATTTCTGTTTGCGATTAGATTAAGAAATGTAACTGAATTCATCAATAATCAGTTTGCGGCGAACTAAATTTGAGTGTGTTCGTGGACCAACGGAGTTTAAATCGAAAACTTAATAAAATTCCACAAACTTTGACTTTACAAAGACAACGGCGTCGAATTTGGACACTTAAGTCCTTAGGAATGACAGGCTACAGGCTGTTGCACTCGCGTGAATAGAACCATATATTCGAATTAGCATATCTTGTACTTTGTAAAGTTATGAGATTTAGGAATTTTATTAGTTTACGATTTAATTTCGATTGCCGGGAAACACACCATTTTTGGACACCGATCCCTTCGGAATCTAGTCCAGACGTTTAAAAGAAACGAACACGAATATATTCTCAAGTGAGATGGTTGGATGAAGGAGTCTCAGCACTCGTGTTAAAGGATAAACCTAACAGAAGGAATATTCTGTAGAAGTGCTTTTTAGAAAATTGGAAAATTTTAAAACGTATTGGCCCTATATTGATACCATTAAGGCTTGGCAGCATAAATTTGCAAGCAATTCTTGAAGGCAGGCCGTGGAAAGTATTGCAGAATTAAAGCGCACTCCGGCCCCCAAAAAAAAAAAAAAAAAAAAAAAACATAGCTACTAACGTTCAATAGGATTTTACTATAAAAAGTATGTGTGTGATTTTGATGCCGAAAAAAAAAACTATTTTATTATTGATTATTATTTTTATTTTATTATTAATTATTATTATTATTATTATTTTAGATTTACCAATTTTTATGATTTTTATTATTTCTAGTTGAAAATATATTATTATTTATTATTTTGATTATTTTATTATGTAGTATTATTATTATTATTTTATTATTATTATTTATTATTATTATATTGCATTTATTATTATTAGTATTTTTTTATTTTTTATTTTTATTTTTTTACTTATAGTTATATTGTTATCGTTTATTATGATTTATTTATTACTATACTGTTGTACTTATTATTATTATTCATATTGATATTATTATTCATTGTTATTATTAGTTATATTATTATTATTTATTATTGTTATATTCTTTATTTTTTATTTTTTATTATATATTCATTATATGTGGAGTGTGTGTGTGTGTATTATTATTATTATTATTATTATTATTATTATATTATTATTATTATTATTATTATTGATTTATTATTATTATTTTATTATTATTAATATTATTATTATTATTATTAATTATTATTTTATTATTATTATTATATCTATTTTGAGTAATTATTGTTATTATTACTAGATTCTTTATTATTATTTTTTATTATTATATTTTATTTTTCATAATAAATACTATTATTATTATTATTCAATATTATTTTATTTTATTATTATTATTATTATTATTATTATTATTATTATTATTATTATATTCATTATGTATTTATTATTATTGATTTATTATTATTTTTATTGATTATATTATTATTATTATTATTTATTTTATTATCTATTATTATTATATATTATTATTATTATTATTATTTATTATTATTATTATTGTTATATTTTTATATTTTTTTATTTTATTATTAATTTATTATTATTATTTATTATATATTATTTTATTATATTCTTATTATTTTATTATTATTATTATGATTATTATTATTAATTATTATTATTATTATATTTTTATTATTATTATTATTATGATTATTATTATATTATTATATTATATTATTATTATCTATTTATTATTTTATTATTAATTATATCTATTATTTATTATTTATTATTACTTATTATTCATTATTTTATTATTATTTTATTATATTTTTATTATTATATTTTCTTATTATTATCTATTATTATTATTATTATTTATATTACTTATTATTTTATTATTATATTATTATTTCATTATTATTATTATTATTTATTATTATTATTATTATTATTATTATTATTATTATTTTTATCTTTTATTTTTATTTTATATTAATTATATTATTATTTATTTATTTTTATTATTATATTATATATATTATTATTTATTATTTTATATTATGTTTATTATTATTATTGTTTATTATTTATTATATGATATTATTATTATTTATTAATTATTATATTTATTTATTACTTTGTATTTATTACTATTATTATTATTATTATGTGATATTTTTATTTTTATTTTTTATTATTTACTATTATTATTATTATGTATTATTATTAATTTTTATTATATTTTTTTTATTTTATTTATTATTATTATTATTTATTCATTATATTGATTATTAATTATTTTTTTATTATTAATATATTTTTATTATTATTATTATTATATTATTATTATTATTATTATATTATTATTATCTTTTTATTATTATTATTATCTAGTTTTTTATTATATTATTTTATTATTATTATTATTTTGGTATATTATTATTATTATTATATTATTATTTATGTTATTAATTAATTATTCATATTTATTTGTTTATTTAATATTATTTTATTATTATATTATTTATTATTATTATTATATTAATTATTTATTATATTATTATTATTATTATTGTTGATTATTAACTATTATTATTCTTTATTTTTTATATTATTATTATTATTATTGATTTATTATTATTATTTTTATTTTATTATTATATATTATTATATATTGATTATTAATATTATTATTCATTATTATATTATTATTTTATTATTATTATTATTTATATTATTTTTTTTATTTGTTATATTTTATTTTATTTATTATTATTTATTATTATGTATTATTATTATTATAATTAGTATTATTATTTATTATTATTATTATTATTATTATTATATATATTTTTATTATTATTATATTTATTATTATTGATTATTATTATTGTATATATATTTTATATCTATGTATTATTATTATTATTATAATTGTATTATTATTATTATTATTATTATTATTTATTATTTTATTATTATTATTTATTATTTTCTCACTTTAAATAAACCAAATAAAAAAAAGCCTGGACGGGTTTATATTCCGTTCCTGAGTTGTCTGGATATAATAATGTTTCTTAGTACAACTACAGTTTCATTGAATTTAATTCATCACAAGTTTTTAAGTTGCGAATTATTTCGAGCTTCTTCAACATCTTTGAGAAACATCATTGTTGTTTCTGTTTAATTTTGCGTTTATTATATAGTATATATTTATTTTTATTTATGCCTTCACTTTTTTCCCCGCTTGAGCGGGGTAGTGTTACGTACAGCCTCTCATCATTCACATCCCCTTTAAATCCGCCCTCACCATCTCCTTCCGACCCCACTCCTATCTCTCGCCAACACTCCTACCCTTTTCCGTCCCTTCATCCCTCCTCCTCTAGCATTCCTTTTTTCCATTCATCCACCTCCTTCTTTGGTCTCCCTTCCTCTCCTTCCGATCCCCTCCGCCTCCCAAACTCTCCTAACCACTCTATGTTCCTCCATTCTCACTATGGATGCCACATACCATCTTTAACTCTATTTCCCCTTCTCCGCGTGGCTCCACCAAAACATTCCTTCCAATACATCTCATCCCTCACCACCCTTAAGTTCTCATCCTATCCTTCCATGCTAACCCACCAACCGTCTCAACCCTATCATCTCCATACTTCCAACTTTATCTGGACCTGGCATTAACCCCCCGTTACTACTCATTTGGACGACACCTGCTATGGTTACACAAATTTTGTTCAAAATATTCATCTTATAAATTTCTGGTGTGTAATCCCCCTTTCCGATTATGTCTCTCAGACACTCAAAGCTCTCATTCTTTCTCCTACTCTTATGTTTACTCCTCCTTTCTCCCCCCCACTTCCAATCCATCCCTAAATATCTAAAAATCTTTACCTCTTCCAATACTACACCCCTACTCTAACCTCTAACACCTCCTTCTCTCTTTCCTTCCTCCTCAAAACTAACACTTTACGCTTACCTGGATTTATTTTAAAGCCTTTTTGTCAACACATTCTTTTATTTTTTTTTTTCTCAAAACTCCCTACCAAAATACCTCAGGCCCTTACGCGGTTCTTCGCACTAGGCAGTATCGTCCGCAACGTATATGTTCACTTCCCTATCTATCATTCCATCTCAATTCCAGCCCCTCCCCTCCTCACCATTCTCTTGCAACAATTCATTAAAACAAAGTGAATGCACGCGACATTACGCACCTGACATCAATCCTCTACACCCCAAACCAGTCCTCACTTCTCCTACCTAACACTACTCACCACATCTACTATTCCTTATAAAAGCCTAATACCTTTACTTTCAATTTACCCCCCACTCCATTTTTCTCCAACACCCTCCACAATTCACCGCTCCTTCACTTCATATATGCTTTCTCTTAAATATAAAAAAACACATTACACTTTAGCCTTTCTCTCCTATTCACTTTTCTCAAGCTCTTAGGGTAACATTTGGTCCACACACCCTCTTCCCTCCCTAAATCCTCCTTGTTCTTCCCCTATTCTCCCCTCCGACCTCTCACTCTCTCAATCAATATTCTCCCATATACTCTTTCGCCTAACACACTTAAAAGACATTATACTCTATAATTTCCCACATTCCATCTATTCCCCTTTCCCTTTAACAGGAACAAACAACCATCCTTCCCAAATACCTTGTGGTACTCCTCCCACTCCTCACACAAATTACTAAACCTATGACACCATCTCCACCCCTATACTCCCTTCTGCAAACCATTTCCCATTTCGTCACCATCCAGACTGCGGACTTCCTTTTCTTTCCTTTGTCAAGGCCCTATTAATTTCCTCCTTTGTATTTCCTCCTCCCCCCCTCCCCACTTACGTCCCATCCTCACTCTTGCAATTTCCTCCCTCCCCCCACTTCATTTCAATAATCAACTAATACTCCCCCACTTTCCTCACCCTATCCTCTATGCCTATCACACTCCCATCTCCCCCTTTTAATCTTTCCCCCAACCCCTCCCCCCATCTTTTTCTTTTTTTATTACTTCTTTTCACGACATCTTGCTGCCGAATTTCAAAATTTTCCGTCACCTTTCTACACCATTCATCTTTTGCTTTTCTCTTCGCTCTTCGCCCTCTTTGCTTCCACTCTAACCTTCTGTATTCTTTCCAGCTTTCTCTCTCCTACTTCCAACCATTTTCAATAAGCCTCCTTTCTTTTCACCACCTCCTTTCACCTCCTCACATCCACCATTCACTCCCTTTCCTTCTGCTTGCCCACACCCTTTTCACTCCACTACCCTTCTAGCCTTCACATACTAGCTCTTCTAAGATCTACATCACTCCCCCTTCCACATCCCCGATTCGTCCCGTCTCACGTCTCTCCCCTGTGCTCCATAACTCTTCTAAGACTCCTTCTATACACACTGTCTCCTTCAATTTTACCACCTTATCACTTTTACTCTCTCTCTTATTTCTCCCCATTTCCCTAACCGTCACTCTCCTACCACCCCTTATCTAAGCGGACCACAAATGGATCCGATATCCCCTCCCGCCCCTCTGAATACATTCTACATCTAGTAACTCTGTCTATCTGTCCCATTTAGACACACATAATCCGGTACGCCCTCCCACCGTTATCTCACTCTTCCATGTTTACTTATGATTTTCACTTTTTTGAACCAAGTATTCCCCCACTATCATTCCTCTTTCAACACACAACTCTAACAGACTTTCTCCATTAGCATTCCTCTTCCCTACCCAAATCGGTCCTTTATCTTCACCCCTCCCTTCCGCCCACTGCACTTCAAATCCTCCCAAAGATGGAGGTAGTGGTGTGTTGTTTATCATTTACCTTCTCTGGTCGAAACTTTGTGCGCGAGACAGTGCTAGTGTGCAACGGTAGCGCTCCGCAGTAGAATGTGTTTGTGCTGCCCGGTGCGTGCGGTGTGGTTCCGCGGCATCGACTGGGGGGGTTGTTCTCGGTACGGTGGTGATGTGAGGGCGTCGCGATTGTTGGCCCGAATTTTACTTCTACCACATTATCTCTCTGGCGTGTCGTGTGGCTGGCACGAGCGCTTAACCTGGTTATCTTCTCGCACATACCTTTTCCTGGATTGGAATGGGTTCTCGCTACTCGGTTGTCCTGTCCTCATCTCTCTCGGCACGCGCGAGTCGAGGTGAGCGTGGTGTTTGCCCAGAAATTCTCACTCTCCCTCTTGCCTTCAGGCTTAGTTTCTGTTACCCCTAGCACATCCAACCTTTTTTCTTCAAACATTAGCCCCACTTCCTCCTCTTTAAATCCTCATTTACCCCTCTCACGTTCATACATTCCACCCTAATTACCTCTCTCCTCCCCATTTTTTCCCTTCTGTCTAATATATCTATCGAACTCAGGCTGCACGCTTTGTGGGACACCCACCCTAGGCGCTTCACCAACATAAGGCGCCCCACCCGTCACCAAATCTCCACAAATAATAAAAAGACAATTAAAAAAGGGTTAAATTATTAACTTACTAAAAGGTTAAAACCTACACTCTGTCAATTTATATTCATTCCCCACCTTCTCCCCCTCCCTTCCTGTTTCTTTAAAAAATTTACCCCGTTTAACTTTAATATTACCTAAGTTAAAACCTTTGATTATTTCAATCCTTCAGTCAATCGCATAATTTCTTCTAAATGATACTCTACTGCATTCACTATATTAAAAACATTATTATTTCCTCAATCAAAATAATCTTTCAAAAATATGTTTTCTTATCCACAATGTTATTTAGAAAAGATAATGTCTTAAATCTATAATAGTAAATATTAAATCAGATTTAACTATACAGAAATACTCTTCTTAATACTAGACAAAGATTCTTCAACTTTATTATTCTTTAAATTTCATACCAACGTGAAGTTCATACAACATACTTCAATGTCCGCATTAAAATCTTTTGGTGTCGAGAGAGAGAGACTATATTAATAAATTACGATAACCTGGAACTCAGAATTTTCTGAACGCGTAACTTACGAGATTCTTAGTAATGGATTTTCAATTAAACTTTTTATGATTCTTAAACAAATAAATATCCAAAACACAGTTTATTTTTCCTCTTGAAAACTTTCAAAGAGGATCAGATAATATTTCACTTCACGAAACATAAGAATATCAATGTTTAAAATGCTTACTCTTCTGTAGATGACGAGTAATAAAAATGGATAATTAGGAAATAACGACCACTTGTAACTGTCTTTATATGACGAGTAAATCGTGGATTAAAAGACTTCTATAACATAAATTTAATTGTGGCGTTGAACACCATTACGAAGGACAACATTCTTACACTTCATCATCTCTTAAATTTCTAAAACAATGAAGTTCATTTAAAATATTGTCAATGAATCCGCATTAATCTCGTTTGAGTGGAGAGAGAGAGAGACTTATAATAATCACGGTACCTGGAACTCAAACTTTTCTGGAGCTAACTTACGAAATCTGTCGTAAGGGATTTTCAATAAACTTTCTTATATTCTTAAACAAATAATATCCAAAAACACAGTTTATTTTCTTGAAAACTTTCAAAGAGGATCAGATAATATTTCACTTCACGAAACATAAGAATACAAATGTTTAAAAATGCTCTACTCTTCTGTAGATGACGAGTAATAAAAATGGATAATTAGGAAATAAGACCACTTGTACGGTCTGTTATATACGAGTAAATGTGATTAAAAGAACTTCTTAACATAAATTATAATGTGGCTTGGACACATTAAGAAAGATAAACATTACTTGTATATACTAATAATCACAACACATAAGTCACTAGGCTATGGAGCATATATATCCAAACTCCGTGCGAGCTAGATTTAAACATGACCTTCTCTCTCCACACTCTATGCGAGAATATCTTTGAATATATATGTATACTTATATATATATATAAATATATATATTATGTATATATATTTATATGATTATACTTTATATTATATATTTATATAATATATATTATATATTATATTATATATATTATATATTATAATATATATATATATTATATATATATATATACAGTTATTATAATATTGATTTTATCAGATCCGTCGAACGCGAGTTGGATTTAAGATCGAAGGAAAGAGAAGAAAAAGTTAGAAGAGGGAAAGGAGCAGCATTAAGTGAAGGAGAGAAGAACTTAATTGAAGCTCTCACTTCATCTGCCCCTAGTTCACATTTGCGCGGAGTTTTTACCGATGTTTAGCTATATTTGGACTAGATCAGCATACCAGTTAAAGGAGTTTGTAAATTTTTGGCAAAGAAAAAATTTTTCAATTTTATAAGAGTTTACAGAATTCATTTTTAAATTTATATTTAATAAGTAAATATTATTAATTAAATTAAATAAATAATAATTGGATGTGGAGTGGCATAACTTTCGATATCTGTTCTTTTTTGAAATTTTAGCGATATTTACTTTAGTCAATTTGAGGCAGATTATGATAGAGAATTCTGCTTTGAAAAACTACGTCTTCTATGGATTTTCGAGCCTTCTTGACTTTGCCCAAAGAAGAGGCCTCATCTTTGCAGTTCTTACAGGGAGCAGGAGATTCTCAACGGTTTCTTTTTTAATAATAATGAATATAAAAAATATAATTAATATAAAAATATGTAAGTGAAGTGTAAGATTGACTACATACTATCCATATAGTGAATTTTGTAAGTGAAATATGAATAATAATATATTGATGATGAGATAATTGATAATAATAATAAGTAATATAATAAAATCAATAATAATTAATAGATTAAGAATAATTTAATAATAATATAATAATAATAATAATAAATAATAATAATAATAATTATAATTTATATAATGGTGATAAAATGATAGTATAGTAATGATAGTGATAATTATAATATAGTCAAATTTATATTATGTTATATATAATATTGTGTATGGTGTATGTTAGTGTATGTATATGTGTATATATATATTATATTATATATAATATTATATTATATATATATATATATATATATATATTATATATATATTATATATATTATTTATATATAGTATATAATATATTATATATATATGTCTGTATATATATATATATATATTTAGTTATGTATATATATCATGTGCTATATATATATAGATGTATGTGTGTGTATATATATGTATATTATGTAATATATGTAGTATGTTGTGCATGTGTATATTTATTTAGGTATGTATATGTATTTAGTGTATATGTTTTTTTTATGTTTTTTATAAATATATTTATTTAATTTATATAAAGCGCCAGATAGCTCATGTTAAGAGCAACGTCGCACACAAAGCGAGGTCCAGGTTTCGCAAACTGGTCGGGTGGGAGAATGGGAGCTATTCTCTTTGGGTTGGCTTCGTCCTGCTCGGACGTTAAGATGATACAACCTCCTCCTTGGACTTAGGGACTCCTGCGTGGAGTGACAGGTGTTTATCTCTGTAAAAAAAAAAAAAAAAAAAAAAAAAAAAAAAATAGTATATATATTATATATCTATATATATAATATATATTATATATATTTATATATATATATATAATATTATATATATATATATATATATATATATTTATATATATATATATTATATATATTATATAATTATATTACTATATATATTGTGAGAGTATGAGAAGGATAAAAGAAGGAATTTATCAATATTCCCTCAATTATTTTAATTATAAATGATTAACATATTTGGAATGTTTCTTTTCGAGAGAATACAGAAGAACAAGAGAAATTGAATGGCTTCCTCTCTTATTGTAACCTCTTTATACAAGGAAGAATCAAGGTACTTAAAAAATTAACCTGCTGTTATTAGTTATATTTATATTATATATATGTTATATATATATATATCTAGATATTATATTATAATTATATAATATATTATATTATATATCATATATTATTATTATATATAATATACTATAGTATATGATATAATAGGACCTTAAGGTAAACAATGGCTCTCAAAAATAATTAGTATTATGGAAAGGTTGGTAATAATTTTTTAGCAAAATTAAATTATCCGATTTGGTATAAAAAGAACTTACTTTTTTTTATTTTGGAAGCTTCAAATTAATTTAATTTTTAATTCATTTTATTATTTTTTAGTTATTATATATATATATAATTTATATTATTATTATTATAATATATATATATTATATTATATATATATAATATATATTATTATATAGTATATATATATATTATATATATATAACTATATATTATTATATATATATTATATTATTGTAGATATATATTATTATTATTGATATATTAATATTAAATAATATATATACTATTTTATATATATATATTATATCTATTATATATATAATGACTTATATAGTATATATATTTATATATATCATATTATATTATAGGCTCAGATTTTTTAATGCTCACAGTATGTAGCTAGAGAACGGCAGGTCCTACAGTAAACAAATTATATATTTGGAATCAGCGAAAGAATTCATAAATATTTTTTATCTGTTTTTTTTTTCTTTTTTTTGACAGTATTGTTTTTTATCATTTGATACTAAAGGAGATACCTAGGGTAACCGCCCACAGATGGCAGGAGTCGGGTCTCTCGGCCTCCCGCGTGGACACGGGGGGGATAAGTCCCCCTCCGGGGATTTGGCTCGAACTCCCGCTTCTGTCTTGGTCTTTGGGATGTCGGCGGGATGGTTCCTCGAATCCCATCCGCCCTCCCGAGGTTTGAAAAATCCCCCCCGCTGTTCCCCCGTCGGCTCGAGCCCCCTAAAAAAAACTTAAAAATTTTCCCAAAAAAAAACAAAATTATTTCACCAATTTTAGGGGGCTCGAGCCGACGGTGGACAGAGGGGGGGACGTTATTCATACCACGGAGGGATTGGTCAGGAACCCCCGCGTGACACCAAAGACCAAAAGATCGTGTATGTGTGTCCGGAGGGCTCCCTCGGAGTGGTGGAGAGGATTAGTCCCCCCGTCGTCCACCGGGGAGGCTGAGAGACCCCGACTCCTGCCATCTTTGCGGTTGACCCTTGGGGGTATTCTATTAGTTAAAAAAAAAAAAAATTACTTCAACAAAAAAAAAGAAAAAAAAAAAAGTTAAAAATCAAAACCTTAGAATTTGCGGCTGATTCCAAAT
>JABUQX010041272.1:0-2500 GCA_015478945.1 Trachelipus rathkii | reverse complement strand
AATGCGTGATGGCTCATGAGGGAGCTATCCTAGAATTACTAGTATATATTAGTACTACATATATTATATATATATCATTATATACTATATAATATATATATATAATATATTATAATATATATATATATATTTAATATTATTAATAATATATTATATAAGATATAAAAATATAATTTATATTATTATATATATTATATATATAATTATATAATAATATACTATATAATATATATATATATAGTTTTTGCTTGCTATTTTATATATTTTATATATAGTATATATTATGTATATTTATACTTATATCTTATATTCACTTGCTATACTTTATATATATATAATAATATTATATAATTATATATTTATATATATGGATGTGTGTGTGTGTGTCTATGTGGTTGTGTGTCCGTCTGGTGTGCGTGCATGCGTTTGTGGGTGTACGATTGTTTACTTGGTTATCTAAATAATAAACCACACTAACGTCACACCTTTTATGTAAAAGTTCATGTCATTTGGCGTAGGAGTCCGACACCAATACAGTTATCTTGACTGTTAATATCATAAATTAATGGACTACCCGTGTGAGAAGCTGTTTTAAGGGGTAAGAGATACTAGCTTTGTGTGAATGGACAAAGTAAGATTCAATAATAGCAAGAACTCGGGATCAAGTATTCGACTGTAAGCGATGGCGTTGTAGACATGAGTGAGGAGGATAATTTGTGTGTCGTCACAAAACTTTGGTAGACCACGGGACAACTACCGAGAATGAGGATCAGGAAATATTTCATGCGGCCGGTAGAATCCATTTACAAATAGCAGAGCCATCAAACAGTTGGACAGCATCTGACTTAGAACAATCGGCGACGATTGCACGCTTAGGGGATACACCAGCGGACTCGGCAGTGAGCAAACTACCGAAGCACACAGGGGAGCACGGGCTCGTTTATGAGAGAATAAGTAACAGGTATAAATTTTGGTCCAAGTTATCCTTCCAGACTGAAAAGAAATTCCTGCTCTTAGATCACGGCCCCCTACATTGCTGGCCGTGTCACTACAACGTATGAACGCCAACATTATTTATGAAAGAAGCTAGAAGTGACACGTCAATGCCAACTGTATGGGATGCATTAAATATTAATTCTAGGCGGATGACCCCTATAGATGGCCGGTTACCGCAGATAAGTATCTGGAAATACTTGAAGAGGTGTTGCTACCAACAGTGAGAGCGTATTTTGATCCCGATCCCGATAGAATACCGTACGTCCAATACAATATTCCCGTGCACACTGCGAGGAGAGTTCAGCAATGGTTTACTGAACATGAACAGATCTTTCATGTTTTTCCATGGCCACCGAAAGGGTGTGATTTAAATCCTATTGAAAATATATGGGGATCAATTATCAGAGATTGGAGACCAGAGGATGAGAGAACGGGGAGGCAACTTTTGGACCATGCCCTTAGATCCTGGAAATTACTGCGCAGAAGACAATATATTCTAGAAAATAATATTGGATCCATGTCTGAAAGATTGCAGTCCGTTATCAGTCAGGAGGTGGATGACAAAATAATAGACATATATATACTGTATATATATATATATATATATATTATATATATATATTATTATATATATATATATAATATATATATATACAGTATATATATATAATCTATATCATATCTATTTATATATATATATATATATATATATATATATATATAATTTAAATATATTATATTTATATATATATATCTATATTTATATATATTTATTTATATATATATATATATATATATATATATATATATATATATATATTTATATATATATATTATATTATTATATATATATATGCGTGTAACGATCTCTTTAATTAAGTTAATGTTAAATAGCTACTATATCTATATAATGATCATATTTAGTTGATATTTAGTGATGGTTTTTCTATGTTAAATAAAGCTAATATATATATTTACAATGGGTTTATTATTTTATCTTACAATAATATTTCGAGCCTTGTTCTTACTATTTATTATTAACAACAGACCTTTCTTCCTAGCATAAAACTTATATAATATATATATAATATCTATATATATATTATAGTATATTATATCATATATATATATATATATATATATATATTATATATATTACTATATTATATAATACTATATATATTATATATATAATATTATATATAATATATAAAACGTGCCCTCTGGGAAGGCAAGGTTGGCAGTGCATGCCCTACAAAAGGAGTGAATTATTTATTTATATTATACATTTTTATATATGTTTAACAAATTTAAATCCATTAAAATTTAATTTCTTCAATGGTTGTTGATCGAAATTTAAAACCAAAATTCTCACTCTCCACTTGTAAAGCTAAAACTTGCTTTGATCATCACCGCCTAAGGCTTCAATATGAATTTTTTGGTTAAATGAATGTTTATTGCTTTGCTTTCTAATGTAAATGATGTTTCCTAAAAGTTCAGTCTA
>JABUQX010041271.1:7500-28252 GCA_015478945.1 Trachelipus rathkii | reverse complement strand
GGTTCCTAATTAACTTATCCAGAATCGTTGAAATACTGAATGTTTTGGCCTCCTCCCGGCCTGCATCATGTGAGGGAGCCCAACCATCTCTAGTGTTGGTGTACGTTGTAAGAGTACCCTAAATAGAGGATTCTCAGATTTGGATTGGAAGAAGTAAACAGTCTCATGAGAAGTAGTAGATAGTAAAAAAAACGTGAAAAATCTGTTTAATTAGAGGAGCAGTGAGCGGAAAAACAATGATGTGATGAAGTCAATAGTTCCTGGTGATAAAATTTTAGCCACAGACATTCGAACTTCAATCTTCAAGATTCTCGAGGATGTGTTAGCGTGAGAAGTGTTTATGTTTATAGTAGGCCCAGACCACCATTTAGACGGAAAATTACTAAGAAAAATTATTAGTTAGAGAATATTAAGTATTATTTTGAAAACCCCACCTTGAATACATCACCTGTTCGGTTGAAGAGTTAGAAAAGAGTATGTTTCGAACACTTCTTGATTTAGCACGCAGTCCGCGAAACGTTAGCAAAGTCATAGAAAAACCCGCCTGCGCCACCCCACATCTAACTTCGACTGTCATTTCGATCAGCCGCTGCACAATACAAACGCACACAGATGATTCTAGATAGTTGTAAAAATTTACAAAGCTTACGTCATTCACATCTACATATCACACCAAAAACACCACACAACCCAAGCGATCGTACGTAACAGTATAACTAAAACTTAATGTTAGAAAAAAAATTTAAAAGTATCCCAAGGTGATGATAAACTTCTTCTAAGTTAAAACCTAAAAAATAAACTTTACGTTATCCAATGTTAATTAAAAGAAACATAAAACTAAAGATCGTATTAATAATGTCAATCAAACTTCAAGAACTTTATAAAAATCAAACAACAAAACTTCCTTCTTTTATCAATGATACCCTGGATTTGCTTCCTGACACTGGGGGAGAGTCTAAATCGAGTAAGCTAACACTACTCATCTTCCAAAATAATTTAAAAAAAATGCCAAATTCGTAACTATGAATGTTAAATTTTAAACTTAAAAAGAAATATTTAAAAACTTAAAAGTTAAATTAAATTCTTTAAAAAAAAAAGCCGAAGCTAGTTGCAACTCACATCACCAAGCGACAACCTATAATTAATATAAATAATATATATTATTATTATATATATATTTTATATATAATATATATATAATATATATTATATATATATGTTATATATATAGATATATATATAATATAATCAATATAATACTAATCACCCTCTGTGTTAATCAAAGGATATTATCAATACATGCTACCTAATGTGATCTAATCAACAAATTATTTCTTTATTCATTACTATAACTGATATATAATATTACTTATAATCATATATATATTATATATATATATATACTATATATTACCTTAATTATCTTATACTGCATAATATATAATATATTCTGTATATATGACTATTTATTCCATAATTATATTATGATATGTTATCTTTTAATTATAATGCTATATATATATATTATATATATATTTTATAATAGATATAAAGAATATATAATATATATTACTATAATTATGTAATATATATTATATATAATATATATTTTTCTATATATATTATAATACTACTCTCTACAGGTTATTCAGTATGATTCAAATAATGCTACATAATTACTTGGATTATAATATATATATATATATATATATATATAATTTTAGAGTATATTTTATAATATAATATAAAGCTATAATATATATAAAATTGTTATTTAGGTTTTAGGGTACCTCACAAAAACATATTATATAGGCATATAAATATATAATATATTATATATAGAAAAAATATTAATAATTATAATATAATAATATATAATACTTAAAAGATGTATATAATTATATATAATTATATTAATATATTAATGCTATATTCATTTTTTTGTATTAATGTTAAATTTTTTGGTTAGTATGGCTAAGACCAAAGTATATTATATATATATATTATATTATATATGTAATATATTATTATGATTTTATTATATTAATTATATAATATTATATTATATATACAGGTACTAGGAAACATTCAGACCTCCTAAGTTCCTGACACAAATTCAAAATATTTTTACTACAAAATACTAGTCTCTACTAGTGGTTGTTTCTATGTATTTCGTTTTTGAAAATTTAATCGTGATGATTTTTTTCAGAAGTTCGAATGAACTCTGATGATGATCATGGTACATCGTATGGCGATATACAAACTATACAATGGTGTCCTCCAAGGCGTCATCCTCTCACTAATAATTTTTAATCTCTTTATTCACGATATACCAAACCCTGCATAATTAATTTTGTTTAAAGTAATTCGTTAGGTAGATTCGGTTATGCAACTGTCAACATTTGGAAAGCTTGCGAGAGGACTGTCTCCACTAGTACACGTAAATGATTCAAGGACACTCATAGGAGAGACATGTCATCATTCTCGCAAGCTCAGAACAATCAGACAAATAGTTTGAAACTTGAATTAATTCATCTGTAAATCATCCAACATTTACCAAAGCACCAATGGGTATTATTTCTTTAATGGTGGTTTATTGCTGTCTTCTCTAAACCTCAGCATTCTGTTAGAGTTTATTTTTATTAAAAATAAAATTCCAAAATTAAGCAATTTATTTAATAATGTTTATTTTCCATTCATGTTAATTATCGTATGTATATTTAACGAATTTCCAAGAACTATAGTACTTTCACCTTAAATGGTTCCATTTCCTTGAAAATATTACTGATACATTTCTACTTCTCCAGCAGTATGTTTTTTCCTTTTCGAGTTGTCTTTTTTGTTCTGAAGAATTTAGCTATGGGTCTTTTCTCAAGAATCTTAGCTTTTGCTCAAATCCCTCAAATATTGATCTCGAATTGAACGCGATGAAGACCAAAACTGTCGTACAAGAAACCAGGATTTGCACAGGTTCATATTTGGTTGCTGAAGAGATTGACTTGCGTGCATTAAACTGATAAGTATAAGAGTCCTCAGAGGAATAAAGGAGTGCTAAATTCAAATTTGTTCCATTTTTAAATGCAGTGAAGATGATTCAATTCTTGTGGCTTGTATTTGGTTCTCATCATCACGTTTTTTCATCAATGCAGAGCAGTAGCTGTGCATGCCGCAACGATTTTCGGCTATTCGGCTAATTGGCTACGCCGCACTATCAATTCTTATAGCCGTAGTCGTAGCCGAAAATAATTATTTTTATTTTTTAAATAGTCGACAAAAGCCACGACGCACTGCATTTTTCCGCGGCTATCGTTTTATCGAGTCTATGCGAATTTTTGTATAATTAAATTCAAGATTGAACTCACAACTCGATTCTCCCTGATGATCTATATCACTTTCGAAAACGTGGTTTAAATAGTTTTTGTAATGAAAAGGACGTGGTGATTTGTAGTATAAATGTGTTGTTAATAACTCATTTTTCAGTCTATAGTTCATTACTAATACGATAAGATGTGTCAAGAGCATAAAAGTAAGAAAAATTTGCACAACTGTTTTAAACACGCAGTTTTATTCAAAATTCCTTTGATGTTCTTGTCATGTTATTATTTTACTTTAATTAAGTATTATTCATATCTGTTTTATCTAAATTGATTTGTTAAGTTGACATAGATTTATTATGTATAATTACTAATTACTGATTAGTAGCTTACTAGATTAGCTACGTAATTTAATGTGACTTGTGTAGTAAATTATAGTCATAACAAAAATAATACAATATTATATATAATTAATTAGTATTATACTTATATTAATTAATATATATATATATTATATATTATATATATAAATATATATATATATAATATATAAATTATAATATTATTAAGTTATATATTAATATAGTATAATTATATACTATATTATATATTAATTTAGAAGCTTGCAATATAATCATGATGATCTGAAATTTTAAATTAATAATTATGGTATAAAGTATAAAAATTCAAAATTAGATTAGAATAAATTAATTAAATTTATTAGAGGATAAGTTTTTGTGATAGGACCAGAGGGTGTTTCTGAGAGGATCAGTTCAGGCCGCTGGGCCTAGTAGTAGCCTTAAGGAGCAGCTCTACCATGTTTTAAATTGAGGAACTGTGAAGGAAGCAAAGAGTTTCTTTATCTGATCTCTGTTCACTTAGTAACTCTTATGTAAGTTTGTGAGAAGACGAGGGATCTGGAAACAAGCCATGAGGGTCAACGGAGGATGCGCTCAGAGAAGAGTTGAAAAGCTATTAGTTCACTCTTGAGAAGGTAAGATCTCGTCCTCCATGTAGTCAGTAAGACATATAAGACTAAAGGACTAAGACTGGAAACTAGTGCACCGACCAAGTAAATAGAGTTCTTAAAATCTTATAATAAAAATCTAGTAAATTAACTTTTTATTGAATTTTCATCATGATTGACTATTAAGAGTGACTCAGCCAGTTTCAATTCAAAAAAATTTAAAAAACTTCTATTTATTTCAGTTTCTTCAATCTTTGAAAAATTTTTGTAGGACTGAATTGATAAAGATTGATTGGGGTGTCTCTTAGAAGATTACCACTGGTGTTGCCAAGTGTAAAATCCTGCGCATAAGGGAAGAAGTGGGATTTCCTACGCAGCCACCAGAAAAGGCCACTTTACAAGGAGCATTAAACGATGTAAGTTTAAATATGTAATTAATTAAATAATATTATAGATATGAGATCACAACGAACATAACTGGTGTATTGCTAGTTAATTAGTATATCAAGATTTAAACACATCTTGTAATTAAAGTTGATACTTATATACAATTGTATCAAAGAAAATTAAAAATTTTGAATTATAAGTTTGATATATTTTAAATATATCAGATTTGCACAAAAGTACCTATCTCCTCACCTCTCTGAGCCATTGAAGAGGCTTGCAAGCTATTGCGTCCGCTTCCAGTTTCAAGGAGAGTGTAGTTCGCAAGCGTCAAGATTCTCTGTATGAGAGTTCAGGTTCAAAGTTCAAGCCACAGAGAGCAAGACAAGGTTACACAAGGTGAAAAAATTTAGAATTTAAATATATATTAGTTATTTTTAATACTTTCTAGGTATAAGAAAATATGCAAGCTGATTAGGTGTCTTTCACGTTTTAACAAAATATTTTATTAAAAATTTTTAAATCATTAGTATTGGGAGTTAAAAAATTGATATCCTTGTCTGTTTCCTGATTTTATTCTGTAACTATAAACCTAAAAGCTATAAACTTGGATTTTAGCTGATGATTTCGGTCATAGTTTCTACTTATATAATTCCGGAATTTGCATCCCACTCTGCTAAGTAGTTAGGTGCACTTTTAGAGAATGTGATATTGATAAAGTGATGCAAAAGGGAGACGCTCGACTGATTAAACAATCTTTCCCACCAGAATTGGTGTGGCAGATACAGCCGACAGTTGGACCGCTCACAATAAGTCCTTCTTGTGGAATGACAGATCCACTGGATTGACAGGGATCACTTCATACAATAAGGTGCCATGGCAACTTGGCGGTAGGGATAGATGTGAAGGTAAAGCAAATTAAAAAGTAAATTTTGTCTAGTTTCCCCCCCTTCCGATAGAATAGGGCAATGCCTGTGGGCATGAGGTGTAAAGTTTATTTAAATAGAATTAAACATATCTTCAAAACTAATTAAAAATGTACTAAGGTACTTTAAGGGAAAGTTCATAAATGACCATGTTTACTGGTGGAAACTTATATCACGTGACAGTTCATCATGAAATTTAGCAATCCACGGTGAGTGAAGGCCACCACTACGGACAATGGCACCACAATACGTGGCAGCCTTCAACGCCTTTGGTGAGTCCAACCAGGGACCAGAAGAGAACCTTTTTCCATGGACCTGATTATCCTGACTTCGAGATTGTGGATATTCCAGGAAGTTCGCTAGAGGGCTGAGGTAGACACCTCAAGGATTCTGCCGTCCTTCAACACCGTGCTGGTTAACTTAGAATTCGGAAAACTAGTGTTAACTTTCCTAACTTCATCATTATATTTATTATTAATTAATATGTATTAAAATAAAGATTTGTCAATTTAAGATGTTTGGGTGCAAATCTTGAATTCTTGAATTAAATATCTTATTGTTTCAGTGCTCAACACACTACAATTTCTGTTGGCGACAACATGGATGTGAGTGATATAGCGGGTGGATGAGTGATAATATGGATGTATTAATATTATCTATGTATAATATTAATTAATTATTAAGCAAGGGGGGCTCACAGTGGAGGAAGACCATAGCTAAGATCCAGGCCCTGTGGAACCTTCAGAACAGGGCCCCAGTGTGGCAACCAGACTCAAGATTGTCGCCAAAAGACAAACTGAGGACTCCTTCGAGTGACAGTAGTAGTAGTTATATTTAAAAAGAAATTTAGCGTAAGTAATTGTTGCCGATTATTAAATATTAGACTAAGTTTCATTATTATAGTTTTTTGATATTTTAGTATAGTTTATATTTAATTCTGCAGATGGAACTCCCTATATGATAAGTGTGATGGTCCTTTGTGGAGTTTAAGGTCGAATAAACAAATGGATGCATTCAAAACCATCCCACTCAAGCAGCCAAGGTAGGTTCACCCTCTCTCACAGAGTGTAGGACTTCAGTGGAGGTTACTAATAAAGAGTTATTTCATAATTAGTAGCATAGTTTATCGTTGGTATCATTTTTAATATTTATTTTTAATTTTAAATTTATTTTAATTATTAAATCTCCTCAAACTAAATCGACCACTCCTCTCAATTTTAAGTGACTCTGTTTCTGTAGCCATTGTTACCATCGCTCTATAGCTTGTCACCATACAATCATTTCGTACTTCGTAAAACAATCTCTAAAATGAATTATATCCACTTTTTTCCGTCGTCGACAGGCAAAACACTCTCACATGTGTTCTTATACACTTTCTTAACCTATGGTGTTCTCCACCTTCTTCACCATGTCCAAACCCATCTTACAAATCTCATTCAAATTTGGCAGTCTTTTCCCTTACCCGCTAGACACGCTTCCATGATAAACTCGTTCTCATTCTTTCCAATCTCAACTGCCAAGAACGCCTCCTCAGCATTGTCCATTCTGTTACAACCTCACTTTGAATCTATCTCGTGCCCTATCCATACTTGATACCTCGCTCTCGTGCCCGTCATTTTTATTATAATTCAAATTTATATCGAACATTAAACTAAGCTACAGTTATATATTTAACACTCTTTTAGGTCATGAACGAGTACACATTGGTATGCAGCCTGTGAGACGCCAGTGTCTTGATATGCTTCAGGGGGAGAAAAGGGCATACATGGGCACCTTCCTACCCCAACTTTGGTTGATGAAGACCAGCCTTGAGGAGGAAAGTGAAATATTATCCTTGTGTATCAAGCCACTAGTACGGCCTCCTCAGTGGCTATGAAAAGAGGTTTTGGCCACCTCTTTCAGAATAGGGATCTCCTTATGGCCACCTCCTTCACCCTTCACCCTTAAGGCCCTAGAAAGCATTGCACCTGACATGGTGGAGGAAGACTCGGGACAGGATTACCGGAAGTAGGGGATCATCAAACCCATGAGAAACAGCAGCAGCGCAAGCTTGTGCCAGCAACAGAAAAAGAACCCACAATTCAGACGCACTCCTATTCATTAATTGTTTTCTAGAGTATTGGTAAGCAGAGCAAGCCAGCAACAGAATGTATTATAATCGTCAATAACGAAAGTCCATGTTAGGGTGGGTGCCTCTCAAGAAGATCCGGGCTGTTCCTGTTTCCCCAACCAGCATAGGGAGATATGATAGATCTATTTATAAAATATATACCCCCATTCCTAGTTCAGCAGCTTTTGGGAGAGGTGCTTCAGCGCGGGTGGGGACATCCTCAGGGCCAAGAGATCGTCTTTGAAGGAGGAAAGGTTTGAGGACCTTCTTTTCCTCAAAAGATGTGACCTCTGACAGGAAGTTGAGTGAAGCATCAGCGGTGGAAATGGATGTGAGGAAGGAGTGGTATATAGCTATGAAATTATTTAACTATTTATGTTTGAAACATTTAATACAAAATTAAGATAAAATATGTTATCCTACTTGACTTTATTAAAAAGGTTATAAAATGCTTAAAGGCATGCTTTACGTTTATCGCGCAAAATGTTTCTTTTTGTAATTTACTCGGTATCGCCGTAGATAGCCGAATAGCGAATAGTTAACTGCTCGCATTGGTTTTCAAAAATGCAGTGGATTGAGCGACGACGCACTAGTTATAGGTGGCAAAGCGAATAGCCGATGACGGACCTCAAAAAATTATAGCCGGTTAAAAATACTTTCATCACATGCAGAGCAGAATGTTTCTGCGTGTTTCTTGCGCAATGCACGTGTTGCATCACTTCGAGCAGACCTTCGTGTAACTGACAGAGACTTTACAAACAGTTCCCTTACATTTTTAGGAGAAAAATATGATGAAAAACCTACAAGAAAAAAGCTTGTACAATGGAGTGAAGAAAATTCCAAAAAATGAACAACATATTAAACAGCATCTGCAGCATATGAACCCACAAAATTCAAGGAGTGTGCTGAACAAGGAACAAAATTCCGCTGCTGGGTTTTCTTCTTTGATTCTAGCTTGCACACAGAGTATTTTTCGCCATCGTTATGGGCATTGTGTAGATTGTGATAGTGCTCCTCCAGAAACTTTATAAAATTTATCTAAAAATTAACATCAGTCTAGTGTGGGCACTATAATGACCGAATATTTATAAACTGTAAAAAACGTTCAACTGGTAGTTTACCGCTGTTTTTTACATAGAGACGCAAAATAAAAGTTAATTGATCACAGTGATAGATATCTGGTGTCGAATCTACGCTAATACTATAGTATTTTGCAATTTTCACCTCTTGACACAATAGTAGCAAAACCTTTCCAGCATCAATTGTAATAAACTCATTGCTGTGATAGTAAGACAGGTATGAACATTTACCTTAACCAATATTTCGAGAAGGAAGATGTACTTCTTAAAAAATTGTGAGAAATCGAATTACCTAAAGCTTTGATAGATCAGGAAGATTGCATTCTGAGGAGAGCGATTATTTTCATTATATCACTTTAAAAGCAGTCCACGTTGTGCAATAAAATTTACCAATGCAGCAACAATATACGAAAACTATTTTATAGTTTTCCAGTATTCACATTCTTTTCATAATGGGTGTGCAGCTGTGAATCAATTTGTTATTTTTCGGGCTAATAATGTAGATTGGATAACACTATTTCGATGGGCATCACCATTCTCATGTTCAAGATACGGTTAGCATGTTTCCAGTCATTAAATCCTAGCGTGAAGTTACTGTCCTGGGTATTAAATAATTTGCACACAGAGCAGTACACTTTACCAGACGATTCTGAAAACAATAGCCAAGGAATTGTTAGGATTAAAAAGGACCAAATTCTAAAATGAATACTGTACTGGCTTTACGAGATGCGACAAAAGTGTTCCTGTATATTTCGAAGAAGTAAGATGACTTTTAGTAAATTTTTTGTTAATATTTAAGATGACCGAATTGATTTTTTAGAAAGAAGAGTGTACCTGACTTTTTGTATTGTATGAGTATGAGTAGATATGGCGGTAATGTATATGGCAGGAGATCTAAACAGAGAAAGGGTGAGTGAATACTGTGCAGTTTTACCCGAAGTTTTCTCAACAGCTGAGAAATTATAGGGTAGTTGAATATTCCGAAGCGGTGATATACATGCAATACATGACATTCTCAGTAGTTCTCATTCATGTTGAGTCGGCTGTAGTGTGCAGTGAAAGTTTTTAAATAATGTCGATATCATTCCGAGACATGCCCACATCCTTCAGTTGGCCTTCTTCTTATTTCTGATTTTGTGTTTCACGTTATTTTGCGCTCCACTTATGTACTTCTACCGATATCACTATCATCTCTCGCACCATTTATCTACTTCTGTGAAAATGACACTCTATAACGTTTGAGCTCTGTTATTCGAGACTATCATCACTATTCAACAATGACAAAAATTTTTAAAGTAAAACTGTTTTAATTAGCGTTTCGTTTCAGAACGTTCTGACTCAGAACGATTCGAAACGTTTTATTTCGCAGAGCTCTTCGAAATGCGTTCTCAAAGAAATGTAAGAAAGTTTCATAATAATTTTTATTTATTTATACTATATATATATAATATTATTAATATATTATATTTATAAGATAATAGTTATAGATATATTTAATTATATATATATATATATATATTATATTATATATATATATATTATATTATATATACATAATATATATTTATAATATATGTATAATATATATATAATTATATAATTTAGTATTATATAAGTTATTAATTATTAATTGTATATATATTATATAATATTAATCTATATATTTAATATATTATATATATATATTATATATATATATATATATAATTCACTATACTATATATGTTAATGATATATTATATTATATATATTATAAATATAATATATATATTTATATATTATATTATATATATATTATTATATATATATTATTATATAATATTATATATTTATATATTAATTAATTATTAAATTATTATATTATATTATATATGTAGTTTAACACCTGTATAATATATTATATATATATATAAACATATAAAAATTTACATTTGACAGACTTTGAAACTAGCACATATCGAACGGTTCTTAAGCTAAAATTAACGATTTTTGGACACGTTTTTACTTTGTTTCTTCATCGTTCGAACTTATGATATTTTTGTGCTAATAAAAGATTTCAGAAGATTTATTTATATTTTTTAATCCGATATATAAATTTTAAATTTATAAATTCTATTATATAGTATATATATATAGTATAAAATAATAATAAATAGATATATTAATATTTATAGGATATAGATATAATATATATATATATAAATATAAAATAGTATATTTATTATTATTAAATTATATATATATAATATTATTGTATTATAGTGATATATATATGTAATAATCAAGAGTAATTATATAATATAGTATGATATATATTATATTATATATAGTAGTATATATTATAATAATGTTTGTATAATTTGTAATAAATAAGTTATAAGTATATATATAATTAAGTTAATGTGTGTTATATAATTATATAATAAATAAGTAATATTAATACATGTGTTATTAATATATTATAGTATATAGAGTAGAATTGGGCAGTCTTAATTTATATAATATATATCTAATTTATATATATATTGGTCTATTATATATTATGCTTCTGATCACATAACCAGAAATGAGCGTTTTGAAATTTGAAATATTTTTGAAAAAGCTGCTAAAAATAGGTTATAGCAAAGAGCGGGCCCTATAGCGCGGGCCGGGGCATGGCCCAGTTTGGCCCATTGGGTAATCCGGCCCCATTCACTATCAATAATAATAATAGCTATCGAGGGTGTCAGAAGGAACGATGTAATTCGCACAACAGAGAACAATAAGACTCACTAATCTTCATGGCCTAAGGACGGCAGTGAAACAATAGGAATGCTAGAAATTTAGCAGGAGGCAATTGAGAGGCGCGATAGTTCGCCGGATATTAGCGTGACGCATGCAGGCCCGAGGAGCATTGTGACTGTACAGTGCTCAGAGTAAGAGGTGGATACAAATGAATAGTGATTGTCGAGCCTCGACGCCGTATTTTATAATTTCAACAACATATAATAAGAAATCTAAAGTTATCAAATAAACAATTCTCGAGCAGAGTGATGGGAAAAGCACAGTGTGCGTCACGGCGGATCTTTCCTATGGATTGACCAAAGTTCTTGTCAAAAACATAGTGAGGACGCCACCATTTCTCTCAGATTTTTTATAGGTAGGAGTGTACATCGAAGGTACTCGCTACCACCTACCATTGCTATATGCTTAGCTCAATGGATTTCTGCGTTCATTTGCTTAGAAGACACAGATAATCTAACGCTTCTAGTTTTTTGGGGAGAAGTTTGTGCGAAGGAAAATTAATATTACATGGATAAGTTTGATATCAATATGAGGGATGGATAATCGGTGAAGAGGATTCCACACTAAACGTTGTGTTGGATACTCCATACTTCGTTGGGAAAGCGACAGCGGCAGTTATGCCGGAAGTTTATAATGAATATTTGATTAATATTTGATAGAGAAGCAACGTAGTTATTGGCACGTGAAAAGACGTGGGAAGAGACTTAGTTATTTGCGGAGGATACTTCATAGTAAAGCAAGGACGTGAAGCAGAAGGAGTCTGTGATTCCCAGTCGTTGGAAAGGTTGATGGATTACGCGATGATGAATCGACAATTAGGCGAAAACGTCGGCTGGATAGTCCAAAAATTAATAAAGAGGGGGTGGGAGAGTGAAGTTAGATTTGTTGTACATCGCGAGAAGATAATAGTCCAGTCAATGAGAGAGCATGTAGGATTACTGTGGAGATCATGTGTGATGAGTTTGAAACGGATTCCATAGAAGTAGTGAATATAGGCCGTAAGATCATTGTGTTGAAAGAGATAAAAGATACTTATGTATCCGAAGTTAATTTTTATTTTTTTAGTGATTATTTATTTTTTTTTTTTATTTTTTTTTTTCTATTTTTTTTTTGTTGTTTTTTTGTGATAAAATGAATATTAGTGATCTAGAGAGTGCAAATAATTAGAAGTTGATATTAAATACCAGTATTACATGTGCCCCAAACAAGTGAAGCAGATACCAGTGTATCCTGCGAGAAGTTTTTTGAAGAAGAAAGTAATGTAAATAAAGATTTAATTATGCCACGCATAGTTCAAGTAGAGGCTCAGAATGTTTCTGCTCCAATAGAGATCACTGAAACGGATGAAAAGGCTCAGAACATTGTTGTTCCAACAGAGACTACAGATTCAAATAAAGGACCAACTGAAGAACTAGAAAGTAATAGTATAATTTTTGAAGAAAAGCAGAACGAGAATGATACTCTACAACGATTCTGGAAATCTGTTGAGGTTAAAAAAATAAGGAATATCGTAGACAGAGAACCACTGAATAATAAAAATATTGAAAGTCATTCGGAGAGAAAGTTTATATCTGTCAAGAAGTTACTAATCGAGAAAATAAAAGATTTTCCTATAAAGAAAGTAGTCCAAAAATTTTATCTTCCTGTGAGAAGTACAGGTCACATAATAAAGGATCAAAAAGAAGTTTGTAAAGTTCTGAACACGAGAAAGTTTGTAAAGAGAAAATTAAATATGGTGAAGCGCCAGAAAAAAAGAAATGCGCGGGGAAAGAAGAAAACTGAAGTTGGAAGAGAGAAAACGAGTAATCTTTTGGAAGCGGAGTTGAGTGGAGATGATGGAACCACTGCTAAGCATGATTCACTTTCTATTATTGATTGCGTAGATGAAGAGGGGAAAAACAATGTAAAAGGAAGTAAAGTTGAAAATGACATAGTTGGTCGTATAGAGGAATATGGTAAGGACCTCGTCGTCACTAAGATTAGAAAGTGATAGCAATTAATAGGCAATTTATGTGAGAGAAACACTTAGGATTTAAAAGAAAGGAATTCTGGAGTCCTAATTAAAATTGAGGGGTAACGGCGGAAAGGAAAAAAGAATAGGAGGATTTCGAAGAAGAAAAGGATGGTTTGGTTGTTGTTGATTGAAAGGAGTCCACTCTTGAGAGGGCTATGAGAAGAATCCTCGACGGTATAAACGACTGATTACTATGTTGACAGTGCAGTGAAACATCCATAGACCCGGCCGCAGTCATATTGAAATATGGTCAGAACGTACTTCCAGAAAATTGAAAGAAAGAAAGAATATATATTCGCCCCGCCATTCTGGATGATTTAACTAAAAAAAGGCGAAACCCACCCAAAGTACGTTGGAACAGGCAAAACATCAGGAGCATTTGAAAAGCTGAAGGGGAAGGCGCTTAGTTCAAAAACCGATTTTAAAGATGCCCCAATTGGATAAAAATTTCACTCTACAAGGTCGATGCTTCAAGACCACGGTCAATAGAATATGTCCTCTATAGGAAGAGAAACAGTATCCTTTACCCTTTTCTTATGGAGCAAAAAGCTTTCTTTCAGGACGCAAAGAGGTATAGCACGCTAGTAAAGGGAGGCAATTAGCTCATTGTCATCGGCGGGCAGAAAATATGAACCATACTTATATGGGAAGGAATTCATACTTCAGTCGGACCACCGACCTTTGACTGCTATGAATAAAAAGAGGTATGAAAATCCTCGCATCATTTGAAGAATAGGTCGCTTTTACCTCCAACGCTTTCGATTTTATGAATCGCATTAGGTAGAAAAGAATTAAATGTTGGGGGGGGGATTTGCGCGGACTACCTGAGTCGCTCTTATGAGCTGGTAGTCGGAAAGGACCTCAGGAATCTCCAAAGATGAAGAAGGAATTCCGCAACGTTCTTTCCAGCATGTATATTAGCAAAATTATTGGTAATCTTGATCGGATTGGGAAGGGCTAAAGATGTAATAGTATGCACATGCTAAATTAGAAATCGTTGTTCCATTGTCCATTGTTTCCCATTACAATGTTGTCTTCCTCCTCAAGAATTAGGCATGGTGCATATAAATACGCCAGCCCATCAGGTATATATATTAATCATATATTATATATATTCACTAAATATATATATATATTATATATATATATTAATATATATTATATATATATATAATAATATATACTATATATATATATATATATATAATATTTAATTATTAAGTCTATTTTCTTATATAATAACAGGAGACAAGGGTTTAGAAAACAGGTTTTATCTTTGCTTAACATTGATAAAATAACGTTTCCGACCATTGTGCTTTTATATTATACTTATTATTATTATTATTATATTATTTTATTATTATTATTATATATTATTTTATATTATTATTATTATTATATATTATTTATATTATTATTATATTATATTATTATTGACTGATTATTATTATTATTATTTTATTATTATTATTGATTATTATTATTTATTATTATTATTATTATTTTATTATTATATTATTATTATTATATTAATATTTATTATATATATTATTATATTATTAATATTGTTATTATTAATTATTATTATTATTATTTATAATTCATTAATATTATTATTATTATTCATTAATTATTATTATATTATTATTATATTATATTATTATTATTATATTATTTATTATATTATTATTTTACTATGTATAAAAAGTTGTAAATATATATATAATTAATATTTAATATATATATATATATATATATAATATAATTATATATATATATATTTATATATATATAATATATATATATATATATATATATATATATATATATATATATACTATTATATATATTATATATATATTATAAATATTATATATATATATTTATATATATATTATATATAATATATATATATAATTATATATATATTATATTATAAATATATTATATATTATATATATAATATATATATATATCATATTATATATAATATATATATATATATAATATTTATTATATGTATATATATTATATATTTATTATTATATTATATATATATATATATATATATAAATATATAATTATATATTATATATATATATATATTTAATATAATTTTTAATAATATTTTATATATAATATATTATATATATATATATATATTATATTATATATATAATATATATAATATATATATATATATATATATAATATAATTATTATATATATATATATATAAGATAATATAATATAATATATATATTATATATATATATATATTATATAATATAGTATATATATAATATTTATATATATATATATATATATATATATATAAATATATATGGTATATATATAATATTATATATATACTATATATATATATATATATATATATTATATATTATATATAATATATATATATATATATATAATTATATATATAATATAATATTATATATTATATACATTATAACAAATCTTGTATATATATATATATATATATATATATATAATATATAATATTATATATATTATAATATATATATATATATAATATTACTATAAATATATATAATATATATATATATATTTATATTATAATATATATATATATATATATATATAATATAATAGTTATATACCATATATATAAATTTATATATATATAATATATATATATATATATCAGAGGTGGGCACTTCCGCTCTTTAGTCCGCTAGTCCGCTCCGAGCGGACTACCAGAGTAGGTGCGGACTAGCGGAGGTGCGGAGAGTCGTCAGGAAATTAGCGGACTTGCACGTGCGGATCAAAAAAAGTTTCCGCTCTTTTGTTCCGCACCTTTTTAAAAAATGAAAATATAGTTTACTTATTAAGAATTCTTATTGGTTATAATAAAGAAATATAATTTTTATTTTAAGTTTATAACTAATTATACTTTTAGTCTAACTTATTGTTTTTTAATAATTAAACTTTCAAAAATAATCTCAAAACCTCCTAAAAGGTACCATATATAATAAATAAAATTTAAATTGATTTTATAGACTGAATGGCTATTACCCTCATCTATAACTTTAATTAATTATATTATTACTATAATAACTAGGCAATATCTAAATCAATTCTGTGTAAACCCCAAATATAATATTACATATATATATATTATATAAATATATAAATATTATAATAATATATATATAATATATATATTATATATATATATATATAAACTATATATTATTATATATATATATTTGGGTTTTACACCGAAATAATTAATATATATATAATATATACTATATATTATATATATATATATATAAATAATATATATATACTATATATATATATATATATATAATATATATATATATATATATAAACTAATATATATATTATATAAATATATTAGCTACCGAGTGATACGTAGATTAGATCGGAATCTGCGGGTCGAGGCTTTTCATGGATTCTTAGAACGTATGGATATTAATGAGAGTAAAAATCGTTGATACGATAGAATATGAGTACCCTTCTTATGGGTGGACAGGGTGGGTCAAAATATTTCAGAAGGGGGGCAGAATTATTTAGGTGAGGACCTTAAATTAAGCATGGACTGCGGAAAGTGAATAAACACCAGCACTTTCTCTCACAAGGAACATCTTTCCCTTTTCAGCTAGGGCGAATATGGTGGACTTGTTTCTAAAATATAATACACCTCTCCCTAGTCTGCGGCTTAGAGCGAATAATTAGTATTGGTGGGGATATTTTGAGGGCAAAGAGGATCAGCCTTAAACTGCTTTTTGAATTTTTGAACCCTAATCTTTTTGAAAGGATATGATCTCTTGTCCTTGTAAGACCGACATTGAGGAGGGAAGTGGAAAATCTTGAGATTCTGTAAATATTCATTCAATTTTCATATAAATTATAAATAAATTTTTTTGTAAGGATATATACTATTTGTATAATATAAAATCCTTTGTGAAGTCGCACATTAATTATTAGCAGACGTGCGGACGTGCGGACTTGCGATAGCGGAGGTTTTATGGTCTGAATAGGTGGGGAGGAGCGCTAGCGGACTACCTTTTCCGAGGTGCGGAGGTGCGCTAGCGGACTACCCCTAAATGAGCGGGGTGCGCCATCTCTAGATATTATTATATATTATATAAATATATAATATATATATATTATAATATATATATATAATTAATATATATTATATTTATTTATATATATATATATATATATATATTTAAATATATATATTATATATATATATCATATATATATATATATATTATATAATATATATATATATAATATATATAATATATATATATATATATTATATAATATATTAAAAGATACCTATACACTACTCTACTAATGGAAGTTACTTTTCGTCAATTTTCTGGAGAAATAATTTTTTGTTTTGTTTTTCCTTTGTGAATGCTTGCTGCCACAAACTCCGCATTTGCTCTAATTATAGGCATGTGATTTCACCTGGATTCAGTACAAATGTGTTGGCACATTTTTTCCTTCTCCTGTTTGAATGTTATCCTATTGGATTTAATTGTTTATGCTATAACGATAATTTTCTAAAAACAGGGGCAGCAGAGTGATAAAAAATGTGCAAACAAAACATTGCTCGTGACTGGAATCCAGGTTGAAATAGTCAAGAACTTGGCTTCTAATTTATAGTTAGTGAGGCACACATGCCGAAGTTTTTATGTGATACCCTAGGTCAGAGATCCCCAAAAAAGGTAACCTAGTGTACGTGTCTGTGTGATAGTATTTATAGGGCAACAGTTTGTCAAGGCAACCTGATTTGATAGCGTCTGGTCTGTTGGTTATATTTGAAAAGTTGAAATGCTAAGGTGTCTTAATATATAATGAAGTGTAAATAGTAATTTATTTTAAAGGCGTATCATCTTCCCGTGTAAAATTTTTCAATGTGGTGTATATTATTTTTAATGTTATAATAATGTGGTATTTTTATTAATGTTAAAAAGGTGCTTATTTTATATTATTAATGTGTTTCCATAATCGTAATCTGTTGCAAGTAGCACACGACTTTATGTGCATCTTTTTGTATCCTGTCTTCTTTCAAAACGAATTTTCCAGGTAAAGGTATATTTCTAATATTTCGCGGCAGTTGGCAATATTTCAATATTCTATTTAATAATATATTTTTCACAGTTAATATTTAATAGTTAATAAATTTTAAGAAATTTATTGTTAACTTATTAAATCGTTATGCAAATTTGTCTAACTCTATGTAAGATCCTAATGGTTGCATTTTAAATAGAAAAATTGCGCCTTTAGCGATCAGCTGTTTTGTAAACCGTGCACCAAAAATAAACATACATTTTCTATATTCATTTTAATATTGGTTAATGAACATATTTTCTATTTATTAAGTTCAAAACGAGACGTTATATAATATTAAATTTAAATTATTAATTTAAATTTTTATTTTTATATTATTTATTTACTTAATATATATATATATATATATAATCCATATATATTATATATATATATATATATTTATATATTATAATATATATATATTATATATATATATATATATATATATATATATATATCTATTTATTCAGAGCTGGGCGCGCCTATAATTTTATTTGAAGTGCGCCTGTTGCCTATGCGCCTTTATGCCGGCCGGACCTGAGTGCCGCCTAGCGCTAGCGGCCTATTATTTTTGTCATCAGCGGCCTATTTCCGCCTTTTGCGCCTGCGACTTTTCGCCCGGGCACGTGGCTGTTGCTAAATTTTATTTGCAAAGTTAAAATTTAAGTGCGATAAAAGCATGTTTATAAGGAAGAAAAAAACAATTATTAATTTTGTTAATTTAAAACCACCCGTAAACTAATATCTACACTTCCTCTTCCCTCCTCACATGTCCTTGTGGTCCTGTCTCCCCAGGAGGGGTCCAGCACGAGCCTAAGGAAGTTGAAAATTTTCAGGGGAAGCCATAGTTGCCAATTTATTTGTGGTTAAGAACTACTGAACTAGTATATTATTATATATATTATATATATATATATATAATATATATATAATATTATATATATATATATATATATATATATAATATATTATTATATAGATATATATAATATATATATATATACTATATATATATATATTATATATATATATATCAATATATTACAGGTTTACCACACTGGTTTTTAGAATGATATAAGTTTGCCACGCTTCTAAGTTCTAACTTTTAAAGGTTAAAAAAAATGCTTTTGTTCTGTTCATAGCGCGGCTATAGGCGCAGAGAATTGGCTGTGCTCCTTTGCTTAGTCCGCCTTTTAAAAAATTGTTGCGCCTATGCGCCTTGCGCCTAGCAAAATGTAGGTCGCCATAGGCGCAACTCGGTGGCGCAACGCCCAGCTCTTATATATATATATATTAAGGTATATAATATATATTATATATATTATATATTATATAATATAATATATATATATATATATATATATATATAATATATATATATTATATAATATATATATATATATATATTATATATTATAATATATATACTATATAATATATATTGGTCTTCCTTACTATAAAGTTAAATTAATTTTTCTTTACTGATAATGATACATGAAGTATTTATTTTATTTTTTAATTTTTTTTTTATTAAATATTTTTTGATCTATCTGGGCGTATTAACCTTAAACACTGTGCAATTTTTTCTATTTAATTTAGCTGTAATATTTTGATTCAATATTTCATCTGTAAGTGTCAGACGTCAGGCAAGGTAATAAATGGTAATTAAACAATAATATCTTGGACTAATCTAATATAAAACGAACTCGGAGTTTTGAGGGGGTGCAGCCCCCCCGAATTTCGGACAGTGAAATTTTCAGCAGAAAACAAACTACAAAATATTATATATAATAAAATATATATATATATATATATATATAATATATAATAATATATATATATATATATTATATATAATATATATATATATATAATATTATATTATATATATATAAGATTAATATTGAAGCTCTTATTCAGGAAAAAATCGAAAGCATAGGCAAACAACTGGACACTCAAAATTAGAAAAATGTGAAGGGAAAATAGAGAAAAACTTGTTCCAATAATTGAAACTATGCGTTTATGT